>JAXIVJ010006018.1:15000-69948 GCA_036785665.1 Chirona hameri | reverse complement strand
GCCCAGCCGTTGCAGGTTTTTTAAAACGAGGAAAACACTTTTCAACACCCCTCACGCGGCACGCGCCACGCGCAGTGGTAGTCACCCACATGAGTGGCACTGGTCTCAAACAGGTTAGGTTGGATGGGGCTACTCAGCAAAGAAACCCGCTTGTCAATCGGACGTGCGTTTGCAGAGATATTAGCTTCTCAAAAGCGTCGCCACGGGCCGGGTCGGGCCGGGTCGCTCATATTCAGATTTTCCCATATACCACGGAAGGACGAGCGAGCGCGCACCATAGTATTTACCTCGTGATGCCACATGAAGTCTAGCAGACCGTCGCCGATCTCCTTGTTAAACTGAGTCAACCGCTGTAGACTGTCAAGTAGAAAGCACAGACAACCGTCAGTTGGAATATACACAATACCGATCAATACGCAATTATATATGTTCAATATCAATCATGGGTGTGGGAACGGTTTGAAAAGCACAGACAACCGTCAGTTGGAATATACACAATACCGATCAATACGCAATTATATATGTTCAATATCAATCATGGGTGTGGGAACGGTTTGAAAAATGTGTGTGTGTGTGTGTGTGTGTGTGTGTGTGTGTGTGTGTGTGTGTGTGTGTGTGTTGTGTGTGTGTGTGTGTGTGTGTGTGTGTGTGTGTGTGTGTGTGTGTGTGTGTGTGTGTGTGTGTGTGCGGGCGTGCGGGCGTGCGGGCGGGCGTGCGTGTGTGCGTGTGTGCGTGCGTGCGTGCGGGCGTGCGTGTGTGTGTGTGTGTGTGTGTGTGTGTGTGTGTGTGTGTGTGTGTGTGTGTGTGTGTGTGTGTGTGTGTGTGTGTGTGTGCGAAAATTTCGATTTTTTTTCTTCAAAATTTTCGTGACCTTCGGGCAATATCTTCAAGGTCAAACGAGGTCACGAAGGTCAAATCTGGCCAAATGCCACCATTTTGGGAATTTGACCTCTATGACGTCACAGGTCACCAGCAATGTGTCCAAAGTTGTTTTCTGGGATGAACATTGACATTGTCTACCGAATGGCGTTTGAATCATCCCTTCGGAAACAACAGTCGATCCGACTGTTGGTTTCGAAGATATCGCTTTGCCGACCTCGATTTTGGCAGCCATCTTGGAATGCAAATCCATATAACTAAAAAAATTATTGACCGATTTTGATTTTTTTTTTTGCTATGTCAAACGAAATGATGAAATACCTTACTCAGTTTGCATTTTGATTTGAAAAAGAAGCGTATCTTCAATGACTGAACTATTTATCCAGGGTAGAAAAACGTAAGTTACGAGATACGCTTTTCTTCTGATGACTTGGGCAACGGGCTATTGAGTTACGCTTTTATGTTACGCTTCTTTTCCTTTGAGTGAGACAAACAATTTAACGATTTCACCAAAGCCATACAACGTTTCGTCTTTTACCTGCAAACACGTCGCGTTATTTGCCAATGTATACACCGTATAGACAGACATCGTCATATCCTTACGATTCTAATGATATATAAATTTCCAACGTCAGTACACTAATTTTGCAGTAAGAGCAATAAACCTTAAACTGGCGCTCCTGAACAATCGCTAAAAATGAGTTACGCTTGTTTTGGTTTGGACGGCTAACTGTGTTACTGCGTTATTATTTATATATGGCCTGATTGGCTCGCGCCCCCTCTCCCCACTGAGAGCGCGGGGAACTGAGCTGCCATGTTCCCCAGTCGATTTTAGACCGTGACCTACGACACTGGCCAAGAGACAACAGTGGCTTCAGCCATCACCACTATAAAGCTAGTGCTGCCATCTATCGTGTGACAGAAATACTGTCGTCTGAGCATCCGGCATCGTGGAGAGTTGACCACTTCTGCGGCGCTAACCACCTACCACCTCTGAACACTCAACTGAGCCCACTGAACCCCACCTAACCCCCATAAACCCTGCTCACTGAACCCCACCTAACCCCCATACACCCTGCTCACTGAACCCCACCTAACCCCCATAAACCCTGCTCACTGAACCCCACCTAACCCCCATACACCCTGATCACTGAACCCCACCTAACCCCCATAAACCCTGCTCACTGAACCCCACCTAACCCCCATAAACCCTGCTCACTGAACCCCACCTAACCCCCATAGACCCTGCTCACTGAACCCCACCTAACCCCCATAAACCCTGCTCACTGAACCCCACCTAACCCCCATAAACCCTGCTCACTGAACCCCACCTAACCCCCATAAACCCTGCTCACTGAACCCCACCTAACCCCCATAAACCCTGCTCACTGAACCCCACCTAACCCCTATAAACCCTGCTCACTGAACCCCACCTAACCCCCATACACCCTGATCACTGAACCCCACCTAACCCCCATAAACCCTGCTCACTGAACCCCACCTAACCCCCATAAACCCTGCTCACTGAACCCCACCTAACCCCCATTAAACCCTGCTCACTGAACCCACCTAACCCCTATAAACCCTGCTCACTGAACCCCACCTAACCCCCATACACCCTGATCACTGAACCCCACCTAACCCCCATAAACCCTGCTCACTGAACCCCACCTAACCCCCATAAACCCTGCTCACTGAACCCCACCTAACCCCCATAAACCCTGCTCACTGAACCCCACCTAACCCCATAAACCCTGATCACTGAACCTATATAAACCCCTGCTCACTGAACTCATATACACCCCTGCTCACTGAACCCCACCTAACCCCCTGATCACTGAACCCCACCTAACCTCTATAAACCCTGCTCACTGAACCCCACCTAACCCCCATAAACCCTGCTCACTGAACCCCACCTACCCCCCATAAACCCTGCTCACTGAACCCCACCTAACCCCCATAAACCCTGCTCACTGAACCCCACCTAACCCCCATAAACCCTGCTCACTGAACCCCACCTAACCCCCATAAACCCTGCTCACTGAACCCCACCTAACCCCATAAACCCTGCTCACTGAACCCCACCTAACCCCCATAAACCCTGATCACTGAACCCCACCTAACCCCCATAAACCCTGCTCACTGAACCCCACCTAACCCCCATAAACCCTGCTCACTGAACCCACCTAACCCCTATAAACCCTGCTCACTGAACCCCACCTAACCCCCATACACCCTGATCACTGAACCCCACCTAACCCCCATAAACCCTGCTCACTGAACCCCACCTAACCCCCATAAACCCTGCTCACTGAACCCCACCTAACCCCCATAAACCCTGCTCACTGAACCCCACCTAACCCCTATAAACCCTGCTCACTGAACCCCACCTAACCCCCATACACCCTGATCACTGAACCCCACCTAACCCCCATAAACCCTGCTCACTGAACCCCACCTAACCCCCATAAACCCTGCTCACTGAACCCCACCTAACCCCCATAAACCCTGCTCACTGAACCCCACCTAACCCCCATAAACCCTGATCACTGAACCTATATAAACCCCTGCTCACTGAACTCATATACACCCCTGCTCACTGAACCCCACCTAACCCCCTGATCACTGAACCCCACCTAACCTCTATAAACCCTGCTCACTGAACCCCACCTAACCCCCATAAACCCTGCTCACTGAACCCCACCTAACCCCCATAAACCCTGCTCACTGAACCCCACCTAACCCCATAAACCCTGCTCACTGAACCCCACCTAACCCCCATAAACCCTGCTCACTGAACCCCACCTAACCCCCATAAACCCTGCTCACTGAACCCCACCTAACCCCCATAAACCCTGCTCACTGAACCCCACCTAACCCCCATAGACCCTGCTCACTGAACCCCACCTAACCCCCATAACCCTGCTCACTGAACCCCACCTAACCCCCATAAACCCTGCTCACTGAACCCCACCTAACCCCCATAAACCCTGCTCACTGAACCCCACCTAACCCCATAAACCCTGCTCACTGAACCCCACCTAACCCCTATAACCCTGCTCACTGAACCCCACCTAACCCCCATACACCCTGATCACTGAACCCCACCTAACCCCCATAAACCCTGCTCACTGAACCCCACCTAACCCCCATAAACCCTGCTCACTGAACCCCACCTAACCCCCATAAACCCTGCTCACTGAACCCCACCTAACCCCTATAAACCCTGCTCACTGAACCCCACCTAACCCCCATACACCCTGATCACTGAACCCCACCTAACCCCCATAAACCCTGCTCACTGAACCCCAACCTAACCCCCATAAACCCTGCTCACTGAACCCCACCTAACCCCCATAAACCCTGCTCACTGAACCCCACCTAACCCCCATAAACCCTGATCACTGAACCTATATAAACCCCTGCTCACTGAACTCATATACACCCCTGCTCACTGAACCCCACCTAACCCCCTGATCACTGAACCCCACCTAACCTCTATAAACCCTGCTCACTGAACCCCACCTAACCCCCATAAACCCTGCTCACTGAACCCCACCTAACCCCCATAAACCCTGCTCACTGAACCCCACCTAACCCCCATAAACCCTGCTCACTGAACCCCACCTAACCCCCATAAACCCTGCTCACTGAACCCCCACCTAACCCCCATAAACCCTGCTCACTGAACCCCACCTAACCCCCATAAACCCTGCTCACTGAACCCCACCTAACCCCCATAAACCCTGATCACTGAACCCCACCTAACCCCCATAAACCCTGCTCACTGAACCCCACCTAACCCCCATAAACCCTGCTCACTGAACCCCACCTAACCCCTATAAACCCTGCTCACTGAACCCCACCTAACCCCCATACACCCTGATCACTGAACCCCACCTAACCCCCATAAACCCTGCTCACTGAACCCCACCTAACCCCCATAAACCCTGCTCACTGAACCCCACCTAACCCCCATAAACCCTGCTCACTGAACCCCACCTAACCCCTATAAACCCTGCTCACTGAACCCCACCTAACCCCCATACACCCTGATCACTGAACCCCACCTAACCCCCATAAACCCTGCTCACTGAACCCCACCTAACCCCCATAAACCCTGCTCACTGAACCCCACCTAACCCCCATAAACCCTGCTCACTGAACCCCACCTAACCCCCATAAACCCTGATCACTGAACCTATATAAACCCCTGCTCACTGAACTCATATACACCCCTGCTCACTGAACCCCACCTAACCCCCTGATCACTGAACCCCACCTAACCTCTATAAACCCTGCTCACTGAACCCCACCTAACCCCCATAAACCCTGCTCACTGAACCCCACCTAACCCCCATAAACCCTGCTCACTGAACCCCACCTAACCCCCATAAACCCTGCTCACTGAACCCCACCTAACCCCCATAAACCCTGCTCACTGAACCCCACCTAACCCCCATAAACCCTGCTCACTGAACCCCACCTAACCCCCATAAACCCTGCTCACTGAACCCCACCTAACCCCCATAAACCCTGCTCACTGAACCCCACCTAACCCCCATAAACCCTGCTCACTGAACCCCACCTAACCCCATAAACCCTGCTCACTGAACCCCACCTAACCCCCATAAACCCTGCTCACTGAACCCCACCTAACCCCATAAACCCTGCTCACTGAACCCCACCTAACCCCTATAAACCCTGCTCACTGAACCCCACCTAACCCCCATACACCCTGATCACTGAACCCCACCTAACCCCCATAGACCCTGCTCACTGAACCCCACCTAACCCCTATAAACCCTGCTCACTGAACCCCACCTAACCCCCATACACCCTGATCACTGAACCCCACCTAACCCCCATAAACCCTGCTCACTGAACCCCACCTAACCCCCATAAACCCTGCTCACTGAACCCCACCTAACCCCCATAAACCCTGCTCACTGAACCCCACCTAACCCCCATAAACCCTGCTCACTGAACCCCACCTAACCCCCATAAACCCTGCTCACTGAACCCACCTAACCCCTATAAACCCTGCTCACTGAACCCCACCTAACCCCCATACACCCTGATCACTGAACCCCACCTAACCCCCATAGACCCCTGCTCACTGAACCCCACCTAACCCCTATAAACCCTGCTCACTGAACCCCACCTAACCCCCATACACCCTGATCACTGAACCCCACCTAACCCCCATAAACCCTGCTCACTGAACCCCACCTAACCCCCATAAACCCTGCTCACTGAACCCCACCTAACCCCCATAAACCCTGCTCACTGAACCCCACCTAACCCCCATAAACCCTGATCACTGAACCTATATAAACCCCTGCTCACTGAACTCATATACACCCCTGCTCACTGAACCCCACCTAACCCCCTGATCACTGAACCCCACCTAACCTCTATAAACCCTGCTCACTGAACCCCACCTAACCCCCATAAACCCTGCTCACTGAACCCCACCTAACCCCCATACACCCTGCTCACTGAACCCAACCTAACCCCCATAAACCCTGCTCACTGAACCCCACCTAACCCCCATAAACCCTGCTCACTGAACCCCACCTAACCCCCATAAACCCTGCTCACTGAACCCCACCTAACCCCTATAAACCCTGCTCACTGAACCCCACCTAACCCCCATAAACCCTGCTCACTGAACCCCACCTAACCCCATAAACCCTGCTCACTGAACCCCACCTAACCCCCATAAACCCTGCTCACTGAACCCCACCTAACCCCCATAAACCCTGATCACTGAACCTATATAAACCCCTGCTCACTGAACTCATATACACCCCTGCTCACTGAACCCCACCTAACCCCCTGATCACTGAACCCCACCTAACCCCCATAAACCATGCTCACTGAACCCCACCTAACCCCCATAAACCCTGCTCACTGAACCCCACCTAACCCCCATACACCCTGATCACTGAACCCCACCTAACCCCCATAAACCCTGCTCACTGAACCCCACCTAACCCCCATAAACCCTGCTCACTGAACCCCACCTAACCCCCATAAACCCTGCTCACTGAACCCCACCTAACCCCCATACACCCTGATCACTGAACCCCACCTAACCCCCATAAACCCTGCTCACTGAACCCCACCTAACCCCCATAAACCCTGCTCACTGAACCCCACCTAACCCCCATAAACCCTGCTCACTGAACCCCACCCCCCATACACCCTGATCACTGAACCCCACATAACCCCCATAAACCCTGCTCACTGAACCCCACCTAACCCCCATAAACCCTGCTCACTGAACCCCACCTAACCCCCATAAACCCTGCTCACTGAACCCCACCTAACCCCCATAAACCCTGATCACTGAACCCCACCTAACCCACATAAACCCTGCTCACTGAACCCCACCTAACCCCCATAAACCCTGCTCACTGAACCCCACCTAACCCCCATACACCCTGATCACTGAACCCCACCTAACCCCCATAAACCCTGCTCACTGAACCCCACCTAACCCCCATAAACCCTGATCACTGAACCCCACCTAACCCCCATAAACCCTGCTCACTGAACCCCACCTAACCCCCATACACCCTGATCACTGAACCCCACCTAACCCCCATAAACCCTGCTCACTGAACCCCACCTAACCCCCATAAACCCTGATCACTGAACCTATATAAACCCCTGCTCACTGAACTCATATACACCCCTGCTCACTGAACCCCACCTAACCCCCTGATCACTGAACCCCACCTAACCCCCATAAACCCTGCTCACTGAACCCCACCTAACCCCCATAAACCCTGCTCACTGAACCCCACCTAACCCCCATAAACCCTGATCACTGAACCCCACCTAACCCCCATAAACCCTGCTCACTGAACCCCACATAACCCCCATAAACCCTGCTCACTGAACCCCACCTAACCCCCATAAACCCTGCTCACTGAACCCCACCTAACCCCCATAGACCCTGCTCACTGAACCCCACCTAACCCCCATACACCCTGCTCACTGAACCCCACCTAACCCCCATAAACCCTGCTCACGGAACCCCACTTAACCCCCATAAACCCTGCTCACTGAACCCCACCTAACCCCCATAAACCCTGCTCACTGAACCCCACCTAACCCCCATAAACCCTGCTCACTGAACCCCACCTAACCCCCATACACCCTGATCACTGAACCCCACCTAACCCCCATAAACCCTGCTCACTGAACCCCACCTAACCCCCATAAACCCTGCTCACTGAACCCCACCTAACCCCCATAAACCCTGCTCACTGAACCCCACCTAACCCCCATAAACCCTGCTCACTGAACCCCACCTAACCCCCATACACCCTGATCACTGAACCCCACCTAACCCCCATACACCCTGCTCACTGAACCCCACCTAACCCCCATAAACCCTGCTCACTGAACCCCACCTAACCCCCATAAACCCTGCTCACTGAACCCCACCTAACCCCCATAAACCCTGCTCACTGAACCCCACCTAACCCCCATAAACCCTGCTCACTGAACCCCACCTAACCCCCATAAACCCTGCTCACTGAACCCCACCTAACCCCCATAAACCCTGCTCACTGAACCCCACCTAACCCCCATAAACCCTGCTCACTGAACCCCACCTAACCCCCATAAACCCTGATCACTGAACCCCACCTAACCCCCATACACCCTGATCAATGAACCCATATAAACAATGAACCCATATAAAGTTATTGTGAAACAAAGCGATAAATGCAAGGGTCTAGTGCTTCTTGACAAGGATGACTATAAGGACAAAGTAGAGGCTATTTTGAATGATCCCCAAAAGTATGAGAAACTCCAGAAAAATCCCGTCCCAAAAGTAGAGGCTAAAACTAAACAAGTGTTTAAATCTGTAACCAGGAACAAACTTCCAGATAAAGTTGTGGAGGAACTGACGTCTAGGCACAGCAGGACACCCGTTTTTTTTACGGTTTACCTAAAGACCACAAGCCTGCTGTTCCTTTGCGTCCTGTCGTTTCAGGCTCGGGGGGACCCACGGAAAAGACAGCTTGCCTTCTTGAAACGATACTTAAGCAGCTTTTGGCATTCATCCCCACCCACCTCTGGGACACTAAGGATTTCCTCTCACGAGCAGCGGACCACAGTAGATCTAAGCCACTACCCGAAGGGGCCATCTTTTTCAGTATAGATGTGGTCAATTTATATGGTAGCATACCAGTAGCAGAAGCGATAGATGCCGCCAAGGAGAAACTCGAGACTCATGGCCAGGACATTGAGACGTTTGGGCTCAGCTATGAGGATATTTGTACTCTATTAGAACAGTGTCTTCGCAATAACGTCTTCTCGTTTGGAGATGACTTCTACAGGCAGAAACAGGGCATCGCTATGGGTAACCCTTGCGCTCCTCCTTTAGCGATCATTTTCTTGGATAGGTTTGAGCAGCAGGCTTTGGCGAACGCAGTTCACAAACCGGACTTCTTAGTCAGATACATAGACGACTATGCGGGGATTTGGACACATGGGGAGCAGGCACTGTTAGAGTTCCTTCAGTATCTCAACAGCTCACACCCGAACCTGGAATTCACACTGGATCACTCAACAAGAGACAAAGGGGTCCCTTTCTTGGACACTTGTGTAACAATCACTACTTCCGTGACAGGACAGCGTAAACTGGAGACGGAGCTCTACATTAAGCCGACAAACTCAGGTATCGTCTTGCATGCTTCATCAGCTCACCCTACAGCTACCAAGCACAATATGATCAGGAATATGTTTCATAGAGCCTTGAACAATTCATCTAGCAAAGAAAAAGAGGATGGTAGCGTAGATAAAATTCACATCTTACTTTTAGGGAATGGGTATTCACTGAAACTACTGAAAAGGCTCTTCAGGGAGGTTCGCCTGTCCAGAGGCGCTAGACACAGGCGGAAACGGACAGCGGGGGAGGATGGGTACTTAACGCTACCATATATTGACGAAAATTTGCTTTGCAAAGTAAAGAAGGTGGTGAAAAGATCGGGCTTAAACGTTAGGCTAGCTTGGAGAAACGAGAATAAGTTGAAAAGTCAGTTAGTGCGCTCAGCTTTCACGCCGCCTCGCTGCCCGGGGGGAAATAGATGTAATTTATGCAAGAGTGGGTTTAGAGGACAGTGCACACAGAAAAATGTTGTGTATAAGCTTAGGTGCAAGCTCTGTGACGCAAATTATATAGGAGAAACCAAACGCCCGCTGAGACTAAGATTTAATGAACATGTCCGAGACATGGTAGGCAGGAAGGATGATACACCGATGGGGGACCATTTCAAGATGGCTCATCCTGAAGCGGGGCACACCCCTACACCCATTCAAGTTCAAGTGCTTTACAGAGCTAAGGACCACCCGGACCGAAAAATCGCAGAGTCTATTTTTATTAGAAAGGAACAACCAAAGCTGAACTCCAATGTGTCATCGTGGCCAATCATGTAAAATTCAACACTTCCGCCCTTTTGCGATGGCATTGTTCGTGTAGATACATCTTTTTAGGTTTGGCAACATTGTATTTTTTTTCTTCTTCGTTTTATTGTATATTTATGCATGTTGTTAGATATGGGCTTGAATGTTTGTTTGTTAATAGGTGATGCTGTGATATATATGCGAGATGACGTCGACTATTTATGCAGACCGAAGTTGATGTATCCTCTAGAAGGTTGTGCCCGTATGAATAAAGATCGCGAGAAATGTCGCGCGAAAATGTGTAAAAAAACGCGGGAAACAATATGCAGTCGAAACTTGTATTCTGATTATTGTCGTTTTGGTAATGTATAATTTCTGATGAAGATCTGTGATCGAAATATTAATATAACGTTTTTTGGTACTATTATATTTTAATTTCGAGGAAGAGGTCATAAATGATAAAACTAACCCATATAAACCCCTGCTCACTGAACTCATATAAACCCCTGCTCACTGAACCCACATTAACCCCTGCTCACTGAACCCACATTAACCCCTGCTCACTGAACCCACATTAACCCCTGCTCACTGAACCCACGTTAACCTCTGCCCACTGAACCCACGTTAACCTCTGCCCACTGAACCCACATTAACCTCTGCCCACTGAACCCACGTTAACCTCTGCCCACTGAACCCACGTTAACCTCTGCCCACTGAACCCACGTGAACCTCTGCCCACTGAACCCACATTAACCTCTGCCCACTGAACCCACGTGAACCTCTGCCCACTGAACCCACATTAACCTCTGCCCACTGAACCCACATTAACCCCTGCTCACTGAACCCACGTTAACCTCTGCCCACTGAACCCACATTAACCCCTGCTCAATGAACCCACATTAACCTCTGCCCACTGAACCCACACACGTCACAGTGTTCACCACACAACCCTGGTCACTACTCACCATGTTCATCAAACCCCTGCTCATCCCTTCACCATGTTCATCAAACCCCTGCTCATCCCTTACCTCACCTGTGCTCACCGAATCTCTGCTCGTCCTGCTCACCACTCATCTGTGTTCCCTGAACCTCAGAGGTTCAGGGAAAACAGATGGGAAATCAGGAGCGAGGTGAACACTGAACAGGGTGAACAGTCTGCTCACCCTGTTCAGTCTTCACCTCGCTCCCTGAGTTCCCTGAACCTCTTGTTCACCCCTGCTCAGTGTTCATCACTCACCTGTGTTCACTGAACATGTTCCTGCCGGCCAATCGGCCGCTGACCGCGCGACACAGCTCGAGGTCGAACAGCGGCAGGCCGAAGAAACACCCCAGCAGCACCCAGTGGTCTGCGTCGTCACTCGTCTGTTTGGACGCACACTCTGCTGTCCGCTCCGAGCCGGCCACAGACTCGGCGTCGTCAGAGGCGGCGGCCGAGGTCGGGTCGGAGGACGGCGGCTGTCCCGCCACGCCGTCCACCTCGCGCCGCAGCAGCCGCGCCGCCTCCGGGCCGCGCAAGCCGTTCGTCGGCTCGTCGGACGCCGCTGATTGGCTGTCCTCGCCGCCTGACGCGCTCTCATTGGTCGCCGCAGCGCCGGCCTCGTCCTGATTGGCTGCTGATGTCAGCGGTACCTCCTGATTGGCTGGCGGTCCCAGCGTCTGCCGGTTGGGCGGCGGGACGACGCGCCGCGGCACCACCAGGGCGGCGGTGGCCGGCGGCGGGGCGGGGGCGGGGGCGGGAGGGCGCAGACGCAGCAGTTTGACGAAGCCGCAGCTGTGCTGCAGCGTCAGGTGGCGGCAGAGAGCGGCCACCGCCGCCGGCGGCTGCTGCCGCTCGTCCAGTGGGAACGGCACGTGCCGCACCTCACCCTCGGCACTCCAGCCCAGACCCTGGTGGGGCGGCACAGCACACACAGGGTGTCACATAAGGGGCTACAGGGGGCGTCACTCGGCAGATCATCAACATCAACATAACGATCATCTGTCATCAGCACCGACATGTGACAACCAAACAATGAGAACACCTTGACGCGCACAACAGAAACCCTGCCTGATGGCGAGAGCCACAATCCACAACACACACCACTTGCATCTTGTCTCACCTGTACGAGCACTGCCGAGTGTGAGAGCGCCTCGTTGAGGGTGAGCAGCGCGTTACTGACTGAGATGACCACCGGGTCATGGCCCCAGGTGGTGACCAGCAGGCGGTCAAACGCGGTCAGAACGACCGGCAGACTGCGGAGACGGCTGCCTGGGGTCAGACAGGGTCGCGGGTCAGACAGGTCAGATGGGTCAAATGGGTCAGACAGGTCAGGCAGGTCAGACAGGTCAGACGAGTCAGACAGGTCAGACGAGTCAGACAGGTTAGACGAGTCAGACAGGTCAGACGAGTCAGACAGGTCAGACGAGTCAGACAGGTCAGACGAGTCAGACAGGTCAGACGAGTCAGACAGGTCAGACGAGTCAGACAGGTCAGACGAGTCAGACAGGTCAGACAGGTCAGACAGGTCAGACAGGTCAGACGAGTCAGACAGGTCAGACGAGTCAGACAGGTCAGACAGGTCAGACGAGTCAGACAGGTCAGACGAGTCAGACATGTCAGACGAGTCAGACAGGTCAGATGAGTCAGACAGGTCAGACAGGTCAGACGAGTCAGACAGGTCAGACGAGTCAGATAGGTCAGATGGGTCAGACGAGTCAGACAGGTCAGATGGGTAAGATGGGTCAGACAGGTCAGACAGGTCAGACAGGTCAGACGGGTCAGACGGGCCAGACGGGCCAGACGGGCCAGACGGGCCAGACGGGCCAGACGGGCCAGACGGGTCAGACGGGTCAGACAGGTCAGACAGGTCAGACAGGTCAGACAGGTCAGACAGGTCAGACAGGTCAGACAGGTCAGACAGGTCAGACAGGTCAGACAGGTCAGACAGGTCAGACAGGTCAGACAGGTCAGACAGGTCAGACAGGTCAGACAGGTCAGACAGGTCAGACAGGTCAGACAGGTCAGACAGGTCAGACAGGTCAGACAGGTCAGACAGGTCAGACAGGTCAGACAGGTCAGACAGGTCAGACAGGTCAGACAGGTCAGACAGGTCAGACAGGTCAGACAGGTCAGACAGGTCAGACAGGTCAGACAGGTCAGACAGGTCAGACAGGTCAGACAGGTCAGACAGGTCAGACAGGTCAGACAGGTCAGACAGGTCAGACAGGTCAGACAGGTCAGACAGGTCAGACAGGTCAGACAGGTCAGACAGGTCAGACAGGTCAGACAGGTCAGACAGGTCAGACAGGTCAGACAGGTCAGACAGGTCAGACAGGTCAGACAGGTCAGACAGGTCAGACAGGTCAGACAGGTCAGACAGGTCAGACAGGTCAGACAGGTCAGACAGGTCAGACAGGTCAGA
Organism: Chirona hameri; assembly: GCA_036785665.1. Classification (NCBI taxonomy): domain Eukaryota; kingdom Metazoa; phylum Arthropoda; class Thecostraca; order Balanomorpha; family Balanidae; genus Chirona; species Chirona hameri. The sequence continues at coordinate 56,242 of JAXIVJ010006018.1, read as the reverse complement.
CAGGTCAGACAGGTCAGACAGGTCAGACAGGTCAGACAGGTCAGACAGGTCAGACAGGTCAGACAGGTCAGACAGGTCAGACAGGTCAGACAGGTCAGACAGGTCAGACAGGTCAGACAGGTCAGACAGGTCAGACAGGTCAGACAGGTCAGACAGGTCAGACAGGTCAGACAGGTCAGACAGGTCAGACAGGTCAGACAGGTCAGACAGGTCAGACAGGTCAGACAGGTCAGACAGGTCAGACAGGTCAGACAGGTCAGACAGGTCAGACAGGTCAGACAGGTCAGACAGGTCAGACAGGTCAGACAGGTCAGACAGGTCAGACAGGTCAGACAGGTCAGACAGGTCAGACAGGTCAGACAGGTCAGACAGGTCAGACAGGTCAGACAGGTCAGACAGGTCAGACAGGTCAGACAGGTCAGACAGGTCAGACAGGTCAGACAGGTCAGACAGGTCAGACAGGTCAGACAGGTCAGACAGGTCAGACAGGTCAGACAGGTCAGACAGGTCAGACAGGTCAGACAGGTCAGACAGGTCAGACAGGTCAGACAGGTCAGACAGGTCAGACAGGTCAGACAGGTCAGACAGGTCAGACAGGTCAGACAGGTCAGACAGGTCAGACAGGTCAGACAGGTCAGACAGGTCAGACAGGTCAGACAGGTCAGACAGGTCAGACAGGTCAGACAGGTCAGACAGGTCAGACAGGTCAGACAGGTCAGACAGGTCAGACAGGTCAGACAGGTCAGACAGGTCAGACAGGTCAGACAGGTCAGACAGGTCAGACAGGTCAGACAGGTCAGACAGGTCAGACAGGTCAGACAGGTCAGACAGGTCAGACAGGTCAGACAGGTCAGACGGGTCAGACAGGTCAGACGGGTCAGACCTCGTGTGACGATGGAACTAAAGACATAACGTCATGGCATACTAGATCTACCACAGCTGCATTGACTGGATGTGAGTCACACTGTCACAGCGCCCATCCTCCCTCCTGCTGAGCCTGCCTGGCTGGCCCATCCTCCCTCCTGCTGAGCCTGCCTGGCTGGCCCATCCTCCCTCCTGCTGAGCCTGCCTGGCTGGCCCATCCTCCCTCCTGCTGAGCCTGCCTGGCTGGCCCATCCTCCCTCCTGCTGAGCCTGCCTGGCTGGCCTGTGTGTCCCTCCTGCTGAGCCTGCCTGGCTGTCCCGTGTGTTCCTCCTGCTGAGCCTGCCTGGCTGGCCCGTCTGTTCCTCCTGCTGAGCCTGCCTGGCTGGCCCATCCTCCCTCCTGCTGAGCCTGCCTGGCTGGCCTGTGTGTCCCTCCTGCTGAGCCTGCCTGGCTGGCCTGTGTGTCCCTCCTGCTGAGCCTGCCTGGCTGGCCTGTGTGTCCCTCCTGCTGAGCCTGCCTGGCTGGCCTGTGTGTCCCTCCTGCTGCGCCTGCCTGGCTGGCCCATCCTCCCTCCTGCTGAGCCTGCCTGGCTGGCCTGTGTGTCCCTCCTGCTGAGCCTGCCTGGCTGGCCTGTGTGTCCCTCCTGCTGCGCCTGCCTGGCTGGCCCATCCTCCCTCCTGCTGAGCCTGCCTGGCTGGTTTGTTTGTTTGTTTGTTGGGGCTTAAGGGCGCGACGACTGCATGGTCAATTTGCGCCCAGCATGGTCAATTTGGGCTGGCCTGTGTGTCCCTCCTGCTGAGCCTGCCTGGCTGGCCTGTGTGTCCCTCCTGCTGCGCCTGCCTGGCTGGCCTGTGTGTTCCTCCTGCTGAGCCTGCCTGGCTGTCCCGTCTGTTCCTCCTGCTGAGCCTGCCTGGCTGGCCCGTGTGTTCCTCCTGCTGCGCCTGCCTGGCTGGCCCATCCTCCCTCCTGCTGAGCCTGCCTGGCTGGCCTGTGTGTCCCTCCTGCTGAGCCTGCCTGGCTGGCCTGTGTGTCCCTCCTGCTGAGCCTGCCTGGCTGTCCCGTCTGTTCCTCCTGCTGAGCCTGCCTGGCTGGCCCGTGTGTTCCTCCTGCTGAGCCTGCCTGGCTGTCCCGTCTGTTTCTCCTGCTGAGCCTGCCTGGCTGGCCCATGTGTTCCTCCTGCTGAGCCTGCCTGGCTGGCCCGTGTGTTCCTCCTGCTGAGCCTGCCTGCCTGGCCCGTGTGTTACAGCGCTACAAGCCCGCTGCTATCGTCCCCTGCAGTATATACGCTATAGGCCTGCAGCATGTAAACGCTATAGGCCTGCAGTATGTATACGCTATAGGCCAGCAGTATGTATACGCTATAGGCCAGCAGTATGTATACGCTATAGGCCTGCAGTATGTATATGCTATAGGCCTGCAGTATGTATACGCTATAGGCCTGCAGTATGTATACGCTATAGGCCTGCAGTATGCATACGTTATAGGCTTGCAGTATGTATACGCTATAGGCCTGCAGTATATATACGCTATAGGCCTGCAGTATGTATACGCTATAGGCCTGCAGTATGTATACGTTGTAGACCTGCAGTATGTACGCTATAGGCCTGCCACATGTATACGCTATAGGCCTACAGTATGTATACGTTATAGGCCTGCAGTATGTATACGCTATATGCCTGCAGTATGTATACGTTATAGGCCTGCAGTATGTATACGTTATAGGCCTGCAGTATGTATACGCTATAGGCCTGCAGTATGTATACGCTATAGGCCTGCAGTATGTATACGTTATAGGCCTGCAACATGTATACGCTATAGGCCTACACTCTGGCAGTATGTATACGTTATAGGCCTGCAACATGTATACGCTATAGGCCTGCAGTATGTATACGCTATAGGCCTGCAGTATGTATACGCTATAGGCCTGCAGTATGTACGTTATAGGCCTGCAGCATGTATACGCTATAGGCCTGCAGTATGTATACGCTATAGGCCTGCAGTATGTATACGCTATAGGCCTGCAGTATGTATACGCTATAGGCCTGCAGTATGTATACGTTGTAGACCTGCAGTATGTACACTATAGGCCTGCCGTATGTATATGCTATAGGCCTGCAGTATGTATACGTTATAGGCCTGCAGTATGTATACGCTATAGGCCTGCAGTATGTATACGTTATAGACCTGCAGTATGTACGCTATAGGCCTGCAGTATGTATATGCTATAGGCCTGCAGTATGTATACACTATAGGCCTGCTGTATGTATACGTTATAGGCCTGCAGTATGTATACGCTATAGGCCTGCAGTATGTATACGTTATAGGCCTGCAGCATGTATACGCTATAGGCCAGCAGTATGTATACACTATAGGCCTGCAGTATGTATATGCTATAGGCCTGCAGTATGTATACGCTATTGGCTTGCAGTATGTATACGCTATAGGCCTGCAGTATGTACACTATAGGCCTGCAGTATGTATACGCTATAGGCCTGCAGTATGTATACGTTATAGGCCTGCAGTATGTATACGCTATAAGCCTGCAGTATGTATACGCTATAGCCTGCAGTATGTATAAGCTATAGGCCTGCAGTATGTATACGCTATAGCCTGCAGTATGTATACGCTACAGGCCTGCAGTATGTATACGATACAGGCCTGCAGTATGTATACGATACAGGCCTGCAGTATGTACGCCCCTATAGCTCAGTCGGGAGAGCGCTGGGCTTCTGACCTCACCCGGTAGTGGCAGCCCGGGTTCGAGTCGCTTCGGCGCTCGCTATTTGCCCCTGGCTGGGATGGCCTGCGGCCGGTGGCAGCGGCCGCATTCAAGGTCAGGTGACGTCAGAGAGCGGGGCGGACCGTGTCCAGGTATTTCGGGACTCGAGCACGTAAAACTTTCGCTTCTAAATTCTGCCGGACGCCAGGGATCGGGTGGTGGGGTAAGGGTCTGCGCAACAAGCTATGCTTAGCGCAGGGCCTGACTTCCAAATCCAGCCATTACAAACCAAAATCGGACTAAATTTATTATTTAAAACAATGTACAACTGCAGGTACTCTGTTCCACACTCTGCTCACAGCACTCTTACATTTCATGAGGCAGAAGAAAGGAGCGCTCACCTTTGCTGAGACGAAATGAGGGCGGTCCGTAGCAGAAAGATCGCTCCACCCTGCCTGCTCACGGGGTTCTCACCTTTTGTGAGACAGAATGACGGCGGTCCGGAACAGAAAGATCGCTCCACCCTGCCTGCTCACGGGGTTCTCACCTTTTGTGAGACAGAATGACGGCGGTCCGGAGCCGGTCAGGTGGTACAGGTACAGCTTCATCCATACCGAGTTCACCTCGGGTACGGCCGGTCCGAAATAGGCGGGCAGCTCGGCGGCGGCCAGCGCCGGGCTCTCCATCGACAGCGGACACATGGACACCAGCACCCTGGCAGATTACAGAGACACGGTCAGGTCCAGCCAGATGGTACCCAGACAGGCCGACACCCTGACTGGCATACACATGGACACCAGCACCCTGGCAGATTACAGAGAGACGCGGTCAGGTCCAGTCCAGCCCAGGTCAGGTCGGTCAGGTCCAGTCCAGCCAGATGGTACCGAGACAAGCCGACACCCTGACTGGCATACACATGGACACCAGCACCCTGGCAGATTACAGAGAGACGCGGTCAGGTCCAGTCCAGCCAGATGGTACCCAGACAGGCCGACACCCTGACTGGCATACACATGGACACCAGCACCCTGGCAGATTACAGAGAGACGCGGTCAGGTCCAGTCCAGCCCAGGTCAGGTCGGTCAGGTCCAGTCCAGCCAGATGGTACCCAGACAGGCCGACACCCTGACTGGCATACACATGGACACCAGTACCCTGGCAGATTACAGAGAGACGCGGTCAGGTCCAGCCAGATGGTACCGAGACAAGCCGACACCCTGACTGGCATACACATGGACACCAGCACCCTGGCAGATTACAGAGAGACGCGGTCAGGTCCAGTCCAGCCAGATGGTACCCAGACAGGCCGACACCCTGACTGGCATACACATGGACACCAGCACCCTGGCAGATTACAGAGAGACGCGGTCAGGTCCAGTCCAGCCCAGGTCAGGTCGGTCAGGTCCAGTCCAGCCAGATGGTACCCAGACAGGCCGACACCCTGACTGGCATACACATGGACACCAGCACCCTGGCAGATTACAGAGAGACGCGGTCAGGTCCAGCCAGATGGTACCCAGACAGGCCGACACCCTGACTGGCATACACATGGACACCAGCACCCTGGCAGATTACAGAGAGACGCGGTCAGGTCCAGCCAGATGGTACCCAGACAGGCCGACACCCTGACTGGCATACACATGGACACCAGCACCCTGGCAGATTACAGAGAGACGCGGTCAGGTCCAGTCCAGCCCAGGTCAGGTCGGTCAGGTCCAGTCCAGCCAGATGGTACCGAGACAGGCCGACACCCTGACTGGCATACACATGGACACCAGCACCCTGGCAGATTACAGAGAGACGCGGTCAGGTCCAGTCCAGCCCAGGTCAGGTCGGTCAGGTCCAGTCCAGCCAGATGGTACCGAGACAGGCCGACACCCTGACTGGCATACACATGGACACCAGCACCCTGGCAGATTACAGAGAGACGCGGTCAGGTCCAGCCAGATGGTACCCAGACAGGCCGACACCCTGACTGGCATACACATGACACAGACGGCCGTGCTCCGGCTCCTGGCGTACGTCCCCACACCAACACCACATTCAGACGCTCAACAACAGCTACACAGTGATGCGATTCCTGACCAAAATGAACCATCCTTGCCACGTGTATCAGATGGTACGGCCGAACAGTGCAGCACCCACCAGCCGTCGGCGGCCGGAACAGTGCAGCACCCACCAGCCGTCGGCGACCGGAACAGTGCAGCATCCGCCAGCCGCCGGCGGCCGGAACAGTGCAGCATCCACCAGCCGTCGGCGGCCGGAACAGTGCAGCACCCGCCAACCGTCGGCAGCCGGAACAATGCAGCATCCGCCGGCGGCCGGAACAGTGCAGCACCCACCAGCCGTCGGCGACCGGAACAGTGCAGCATCCGCCAGCCGCCGGCGGCCGGAACAGTGCAGCATCCACCAGCCGTCGGCGGCCGGAACAGTGCAGCACCCGCCAACCGTCGGCAGCCGGAACAGTGCAGCACCCACCAACCGTCAGTGGCCGGCACAGTGCAGCATCCACCAGCCGCCGGCGGCCGGAACAGTGCAGCATCCGCCAGCCGCCGGCGGCCGGAACAGTGCAGCAGCCGCCGGCGGCCGGCGGCCAAGGCGGCATGCTCGATATGGCGTGCGGTGCGCACTCCACGCATAGTTCACACTTGGCGTTGGTAATGAGGCTTTACGAATATGCGACTGCCATCATTTGTCGTCGGGGTCCCTCACGCCGACCCAAGCGGGGAAACCGAAGTAGTTCGCCAGAGACCAGTTTGGCCCACTTGCCGGTAGTTTTTGTTGAGGAGACGGCCGCAGGTGGCTGCGTCCAGACTCTGCAGGCTCTCACAGCGGACCAGGTCGAGCGGCAGGCCCAGCAGACGGGAGTCAGCACGCAGCACCTGCCCACAACACGCGCGCGCGCGCACACACACACACACACACACACACACACACACACACACCGTCTGTGTTAGACACGTGTGTCATTAGACAAACCAGGCGGGAACAACTGACGAGGGCGAGTCATGCAATTACGGAAACTTTGATTTTATGCAACCCAGAGAATATATGTGCTTATAAAAGCTCGTGAGAATCGAACGCCTAAAGGCTTTGACACGAGCAAAACTGTTTCGATAATTTAGCGTACCCATATTATGTACAAACGATCAGCATCGTTCCTCTATACGTACAGCACATTATAAAACAAGTAATGGTGGTTAAATGGAACAATTAAGGGATCAGTCGCACACTGACCCCCCCCCCCCCTCCGGATCAGGGATCACAGTCGCACACTGACCCCCCCTCCGGATCAGGGATCACAGTCGCACACTGACCCCCGGACGAGGGATCAGTCGCACACTGACCCCCCCTCCGGATCAGGGATCACAGTCGCACACTGACCCCCGGATCAGGGATCAGTCGCACACTGACCCCCGGACGAGGGATCAGTCGCACACTGACCCCCCGGACCAGGGATCAGTCGCACACTGACCCCCCCCCCCCCCCGAGTCAGGGACCGCCGTCGCACACTGACCTGTATGACCAGCTTCAGGGCGAGCGCGTGCAGGAAGTACCTCTCTGCCTCTCCCTCACTCTCCTCCGTCGTGATGTTGTCCAGCTCGTGCATCAGCGAGTCCATCGACTCGTCGGGCAGCTTGCCCACCTCAAACATGGTGACGGCGTGGTTCTTCAGGCCCGGCGACAGGTTGCCCATCATCAGGAACGCCGTCAGGGTCGAGTCGAACAGGAATCCGATCCGCTGCGTCTGCAGCCGGCTGTCATCCGCCGGCGGGTGCTGCTCGGCGGCGGCGGCGGGGGTGAACTCCTCGGAGGAGGCCGTCTCCACCTGCTGTTCCGACAGTGCCTCCTGCAGCTCCCGAATCAGCGGGTCATCCTCCTCTCCATCCTGCTCGTCCGCGTCCGGGGCGGCAGCGGCAGCGGGTGAGGAGGCGGCGGCGGCGGCGGCGGCGGCGGCGGCGGCGGTGTGCACGATGGTGCTGGCCGTCGCGCCGCTCTGTCGTTCCACATTCCGCCAGGACGGGTTCAGCTCCTTCTCGGGCAGAGCGCCGCCCTTCCGGCGCGCGAAGCCGAGCCGGCAGTAGACGGAGATGGCGTTCTTCACCAGCTGCAGGTCGATCTGCAGCACGGCCGCCAGCTCGGACACCGTCGTGTTCTCGTCGATCGACACGAAGATCTTGTAGAGCAGCTTCTCGAAGTAGTCACCTAGCACGCGGTTCATGACGAAGCCCTCCAGCGGGGGCACAGAGAAGCGGTCGTCATCGTCCACCGGCACCTCGACGTAGATCAGTCCCTTGGAGTAGAGCGCGTGCACGACGTCGTACGGCATTCGGCCGGCCGATCGCGACTTCTGGTCGATCAGCAGGTCAACCACCGACTTCTCCTCGGCTGAGAGCTTCTTGACGTCGTCCTCCATGACGAAGCCGACGTCGACGCACCAGGCGGGGTCGATGTAGACCGGCACAGGCTTGGCCGGCAGCAGCGGCCGAACGGACCGCTTCCGGAAGGCGATCCGCTGCTTGAGGGCGGAGCGGCACTGGTTCATCAGTTCAATGTACTGGTTTCGGCCGATACCAAGTAGCCGCAGGCCTGTCGAGCGGAGCACACACTGGTCAGACTGGTCAGCAGCAGCAGCCTCACACGGCTGCAGTCTGTATTGCAATCAGTGGACGCACACGGGTTATGTATGCAACTCCAAAGCCTGCCCGATAACGAAAATTGCACGATTAGATAGTGATGACTAAGGCTCACCCAAAACTCTTTTTAAAGAAAGATTCCCACCCAAGGAACTAGCCAACCAAATTTTACACAAGTTGGCGTCGTTCGGCGATCCTGTACTGATCCCGTACGCTACGAGGGGCTGCTTTCAACGGTGCATCACCCCGCCCCTCCCCCCACTCACAGTCTGCGGCGGTGAAGTTTGGCAGCGAGTCGTAGCTGCGCTCCTGCTCCATGATCAGCTGCACCACGCTGATGCAGTACTCGAACGGGCTGAGGCGCAGGCCCTTGACCACGATGGCGGCCAGGTGATATGGGTAGAGCATCAGGTGCTGCCGGCTGTAGTCCACCAGGCGGCGGTAGTAGGCGGCCTCGTCCCGGAACACACGCTGCACTGTGGATACACACACAAGATCAGCCACTACAGCGGCATGTTTTGATGGCCCTGAAGTGGCCTGACAACATCAAAAGAGCACTTATAGCTGCCGTACACCAGTCTGACCTGAAAATAAAAGTTGAAAGCACAGTGCATTTGTATTTCTCGCTGGGATGTTTTATCACGATGCATACATACTGTGTGTGGATGTGAATGCCCATATACAAAACAACACTCAGTGGACCCATATTGGGGATCATTATTCAGTTTATGATTGCAAAATAAAAATAAAATTATGTATAATAAAATGAAAAAATGAAAATGCATAATAAATAGCATAATGACTTACCCAAGTTGCCTCTGTGCCGCAGCTGGTTCTTGATGCTAACATCCATAACATACTTTTCATATTCCTTCTGCGACTGGCCCAGATACTGGAAGTTGGGTCGGAAATGGTTAACAAATGAACGTGAAACAATTATCATACCGAGCGCATGCACATTCGGGCGTCGGGCGCGAAGCACCTACGATATTTCTAGTCACTTTGGTAGGTGAGTTTACATTTGAGCCTGCCCGACCGACACCTGCTGGAGGCCAATACCAGCAGCCGAATGGGCTCTATATTATAACTGTAATGGACATCAGTGTGAACCTATGCAAAAACATACTTTACAACGAAATATTGATTATTTATCAAATGATTCTGTAATGTGAAAGATCAGCTGATCATCAGGACATGTTTTATCCTTAACCCGCGCGGCGACGGGGTCTCCAGCCGAACGCGCGGCGCCGTGGGAGGGGGGGGGGGGGGGGTAAATTTTACCCCCTCGTATCTTCCGAACCAATGACCGCAGCGAAACGCGCAAGGCGGCGATTGAAAGCTCTCAGTGAGAAGAATCTAACCCATACCCGACATTCTTAAAATAAGGTCACATGTCAGGTCACGGTCAGGTCAAGTGTCAAAATTGAAGTATTTTGGTTTTTGGGCCATACTTTCCATCCAAAGCCTTAGATTGCGACTATTATCTCACAAAGTGCTCTCAAATGTATAATGCATCTCCCGCATAAGTAAAAGTAAAATTGCAGGCAAAGGTCAAGGTCAAGGTCAGGTCACAAAAGGTCACAGGTCAACAAAAGCAATGAGACACATGTTGTATGGGTTATTTTACACGTATAATTCGATAGTAGCAGTCATTTTCACAACCTGACCCCATATAATGGCCCTCAGGTCAATGTCAGGTCACAATGAGGACACAATTTGAAATTAATTAATCTAAATAAACATGGCATGTTTCTAGACTAGTTTTGCCTCAGAAATACAGTGGTGGCATTTATTTGTTTGTATCTGGTCAGTAAAAGCCCAAACACGCAATTTAAAAATGATGTCATTAGTTACTTATACTTAGGGAGCCATAAGTCAGTCAAACATAAAGATATTGCTTTGAAGTTAGGTTTGGGCATCGTCCATACTCGGTTCTCTAATATATCTTCCGTTTTTCTTTTTAAATCTTTAAAAAGAACTTTTATGGAAATTCTTCAAAACAAATTATTTCTTTGCATTTTTTTTGGGTCAAAACTCCAAAAATTTCGCAAATCCGAGATAGCCATTTGGAAGAGAATGTTATTTCCTTTTTTTGACGCTTTTTATTTGCGATTTGCATCAAAACGCTATTTTCTAAGATTTTTCAAACATTAAGAAAAAATTCTCACCAAAAATGACATGACGTCACTAAAACGTCATTATCTCCCAAAATACTACACCAATTTAAATACAATTTTGGCAGAAGACGTAAAATTGATGCAACATAAGGTACCGAAAGATTCACTTCGATATCTGTCATAGTTTTCAAGTTATTGAGAAAATCCGGGAGAGGGGTAAAATTTACCCCCCCAGCGCCGCGCGGGTTAAATGCCTAAATAAGACTATTCTATGCATGCATCTTCTAAATAGCTTACCTCTTTGATGTGATTTGGCAGTCTCACCCAGGAACAATTTTGAAGGACAAGATTTTCAATTTCAGCATCCATGATCCACAGCTGCAAAACAGTTATCAGGAAGTTAAACAAAGACAAGATACAGATGCAAAACTGGACACTATCGCCCCTGCAATTTGATTCCAAGCCCACAACCTGGGGATGAAACTGTGACAGCTGATGTCGGAACAACAAGCGATGCAAGGCACGTGACATGATTCCAGACAAACACTCCCAGCCAAGCAAAAGCTGATGACGACGGGCCAAAGTGAGGCAGGACAAAGTGCAAAACACTGACTGGTTGTGGCTTAAACTTGGCTTTCTTGAAGCCTGGATTCATAACCATGGTTGCTCATCACTGAGTTGGGGAAGAGACAGGTTTGCATGGGGCATGACACACTTTCGTTGGGTACAGCATTGAGATAAACAAATCAGCTCCAACATCAACCCAGAATATATTAAATCAATCCAGACTACCAGCTAAATTGTCCACAGGATCCAAAATCGGCTTTGGAATTCAACCAGGAAATTGGCTACCTGTTCCCAATAGTTGCCACACAGACTCTGAGGTCCCAGCCTCAGCTCAGTACTGCAGTTGAAACGTTTTCATTGAAGTCGACGGACGGAACCCAAACTAAAACGGTCATCTCTGGTTTCAATCCGGGTTATACAAGTGATGTTGGCTCTGATTTGGGTTTACAATTAGCTCAGACTAGGCAACCCTCACTACAACGATGTCATAATGAGGGCAAGGGAAGGTCAGATGATTCCAAATACTATCTTAGGATTGTCGAATGATGCTTGAGCCAGCGGGTTTGAGCTATGCAATTGCCAGGACAAATCTGAAGCCAAAATGCTTGCTACAGAGGAGATAGTTCTTAATTTATAAGACTAACAAAGCAGGACAATACAAATGCAAAGAGATTGGTAAGGACAACTTGAATTCACAGTTAAGAGTACCCAACCCATATACTAGACATAGGTAACAAAACAACAACTTTGCCCATCAAGTTCTACCTGACTTAAAATGTATCAGTTTTGACCTTACAAGATTTCTGTGAAAATGTATGAATTGTGTATATTAAGGATTAATACCAGCACAATAACAATGTTGATATATGGGAACTAATGACAAAGCTGGATAGACTTTATTTGATGCTTGATAACAGGCAAACCACTCGAATGTGTCAAAGTTTAGGTGCTGGGGTGGGTAGTGCCACCAGATATAAGATTATATGTCAAATATATATGCAATGTGTATTAAATAGGGTGCATCAAATTACAAGGGCATTTTTTTTAAAGTGAATAATTCGATCTGTATGGGTCTGCTTATTGTTCGAATGTGAGTGAAAGGGATTTCTGTGAGGTCTCTGCGAAGATTCATTGATTACGAGCGAGCGCGAAGCGCTCGCTCGTCTTTCCGTGGTATATGGGACAAATCTGAATATGAGCGGCCCGACCCGGCCCGTGGCGACGCTTTTGACAAGCTAATATCTCTGCAACCGCACGTCCGATTGACAAGCAGGCTTCTTTGCTGAACAGCCCCATCCAACCTACCCTGTTTGAGACCAGTGCCGACTCACGTGGGTGACTACCACTGCGCGTGCCGCGTGCCGCGTGAGGGTTGTTGGAAGGTGTTTCCTCGCAATAACTCCGCAACGGCTGAGCCGATTATGTTCAAATTTGGTGTGTGGTTAGGGACCCCTCAGCCGCCGCTTTCCCACAAGTCAGGGATCAAGTCATCAAGTTTCCCACAAGTCGTCTCTGCACGTGCGCATGTGCACACCCCTATTCTATATCGCAGGAATGTCTGAGCCGATTGTGTTCAAATTTGGTGTGTGGTTAGGGACCTCTCAGCCGCCACTTTCCCACAAGTCAGGGGCGGGGGTGCTTCTGCACCCTTTTTGTATCTCAGAAACTAAGTGCCCGATGGAGTTAAATTCACCATACATTTTCTTCGCGCTCGCTCGTTCATCGCCAACTTCGGCGTCTTACTGGTATTTACAGGTCCAACAAAGACGATGCAGTTGGGGTTAAAATAACGATTTTGTTCAGTTTTTCACATGGCTCGCTAGCACCGCGCTTCAGGTGGTGCCAGGGAGAAGGTTGCCGTGGAGCATTGTTGTACTGCCGGGCTGACTTTCCACGTAGCACACCAGGTCGAGAGGGCGTCCAACGCCGGCTGGAGGGATCACCTGCATTCCTTCAGTCTGTGGTTTGATGCCCAGAGGGAAAAGTCGTCGGCATAGATAAACTGCTGTACGGCTGGTTCGGGCCCCGCTGGTACGTTGTTTACGTACATATGTGAGCCAGAGTATCGGGGCCAGAATCGACCCCTGCGCTAGGCCCTGCGGGAGATTTCGGCTGCTGGAGAGGGTGGAGTTTCACTCCACCCTGGCTCGCCGGTCTCGGAGGGTGGACATCGTCCATCGGATCATGCACGTCGGAAGGACGAGGCGCGCCATCTTCACGGTCAGGCCGTCGTGCCAGACGCGGTCGTAGGCCGCTCGGAAGTCCACCAGCACCAGGACGGATCGCAGTCGGTCTGCGTCCTCCAGGCCGTCGAAGATGGATTGGGGGACCTTCACCAGCTGGTCCACGGTGCTGCGGACTCGTCTGAACCCCGCTTGGTTTTTGTTAAACTTGTGTGTTTGTTTCAAGCTACGTCTGTATTCGTCTCTGCACCAGCCGCTCCGCCAGTTTGCCCAGGCATGAGAGAATGGAGACGGGGCGATATCTGGCCGGTTCAGCTGCGGGTTTGCCCTTCTTCAGGATGGGGATCATGGTGGTGGCCGTGCACCAGGCGGCTGTGGTCCGTCACTCTCTCCACGTCCTATTCATGAGATTGAGTACGGCTGTCTCCGCCTTAGGCCCCAGTTTTCGGAGCATCTCATTGCAGACTTCGTCTGGACCAGGGGCTGTACCCAGGTTCAGCTGGTTGATCGCCTTCTTGAGCTCTATTCGGGAGAAGGGGCTGCAGAGGTTGTTTTTGTTGAAGCCGCACTGGCAGCTTTTTATTACTCTTTGGGCTTCCTGGACTATGGCCTAGGGACGGTCGCGCTCCTTGTCGTTCTTCAATGTCGACACCCTAGCATATTATCGAATGAACAAGTCTGCCTTCTCCTGGTCTGATGTGGCCGGCTGGGTTGGTGTGAGGTGGCCCCTCTGTGGTCGTGAAATCGGTTTGTTGGGCTTGGGTTTCGGAAGTTTCCCGTCCAGCCTGTGGATCAGGCGTCACATGTCGGCGTCCGGTTTCATGGACTGGAGTTTGTCGATGAGGCGTTTCTTCTTTTCCTCGGCGATGACGGCGTCGTCCTCCTTCCCTGCCTCCTGGTATGCCCGGACGTCCTCGGCGCTGTGGTACGGGTGGGCTACCACGTCGACCGCTCGGTCCCTCGCTTGAACCGCCTCCTCGCACCTCTGTCCAGAAGCGGTCGTGCTTTCCGGTGCTGTTGCCGTACGGTATGTGCTTCTTAGCCGCGGAGGTGATGGCAGTGGTGACGTCCCTGTTCAATTGTTAAATGCTGGAGTCCATATTGCTAATGCGCTCTTCAGTTTTTGAGGGTGTCTCTGAAGACCGTCCAGTCGGCGCGTCGGAAGCAGCGTTTCCCTGTGCCCCGGCGGGTGGGTCGGATGGAAGCCTGGAGGGATAGGTTGACAGGAAGGTGGTCCAATCCTATGTTCCTGCCCGGGTTCCTCTGCACTCTTGGTGCGATGTCGGGTGTCACCATCAAAATGTCTGGGGCTGACAACTTCCCATCGCTGGGTTTACCCAGGTGTGGAGATCAAAGGTCAGAAACAATCAGAATGATAGTGGCAGCAAAATGTATTGCCTCTAAGTACGGTTTGGAGTCTGCAGTGAGAACAATAAAAACGGGTCAGTTCATGAAAACTCGGTTGACATGCCTTCAGACAAATGATCCTAGGTCAATGACCCGTACCTGAAAGTTTCTCAAGATGTGTGAAATTGATGTAAGAATAAGTACTGAAAGTTTCAGATTGCTGCCTCCATTCACTTTTGATATATCATGAATATTCACCAGGCTGCATTTTTCCCACCACCCCAGTCAATGCCGGGCTAAAGAAGACCCTGGAGTGTCTTCTATAAGCTTTTTGTTGGACCTGTAAATCACTTCCGATCGCTTAAATATTTTACACGACCTCTAATAATATCCAATTGAACACTTTTAGCACCCAGACAGATTGATATAAAGAAAAGGTGTATTTTGATGCACCCTAATCACTAATGTGTATATATGATTTGTCACTTGCATCTCACAAGAAAAATACTTAAAAAATACTTTACTATCATTTTGACACAGGACTAGTGGACCCGGTTTCATGTCGCTGTTCCAGGCCACAATCAAACATGAGTGCTCACCGCCGGAGGCAGGTACTCTCTGGCACATAGTCTCTAATCAAGATGCCTCAGCCTCCCAGGCGTCGCCAGCTCAGCGGCCCCTTGTCAAACTGTACTTGGCATCAGGCGGAGCACTGTGGAGCCAGAATGCCAGCTGCTATCTACAATTTCTTGTGAAATTTAAAGAGAAACTTACTTTTTTCTCCACATGTATCCATCAGTTGCCCAAACCAAAGTCATATTCTTAGCTTTGAGCTCAAGATGCACCATATGGTTGAATTTAAAGACAACTTTCAAGGTGACCTATTCCCATTTAAGCCTGACTTTTCATGCTTTGGCAATGTAGACAATACTGATGCACTAAAGAACAACAAAGGCATGAAAAGTCTAGAAAAGTTAGGCATGAATAGTTGGGACATGTTTGACATTAGTTATTTACCATAATGCACATATCAAAATCAACCATGTTGGGAGGGTGAGATGCACCATGTCAGTCTGGCGCCTGTGGATCGGCAGTGAAATGTTCAGCAGCTGGCACCCAAGCAGTTGCACACCAAACTGGAAAAACACTGTTTTCGTCGATAAATCCAGCGTAACTCGACGATTGCGCAGAAATTTCGGTGCAGCATCCAGCGTAACTCGTCGATTGCGCCAAAATTTCGGCGATGCGTCCAGCCGCGGCAATGCGTTTGTCCATAGCAAATGCATTGCCGTTGATATTTCAAATTGAGTGAATCACATTAAATAAATATTAACAAATTTATGTTTGTGTATACAAATTTACGAAAGAAAAATCATTGTTATAGTAAAATCAACCAATTATTTAGTTAACGAATCATAGTCTAAAGCGTCAGCTGTTCAAGGCCACCCAATAAGGTCCCATTTCCGCTTAAGGTCCCGTTTCTGCTTGCCTAGTATCTATATTGCCTTGGTAATAATAAAGGCAATAGAGATGGGTAATAATTGGCCCTGCACTTGCTGAGAAGCGACCAGGAAGGCGTACGTTGAATATCAAACATTAATTTGACTTTAAATTTTGGCGCATAGTGCAAAATTTCGGCGTAATTGTGGCAAAATTTCGGCGCATATTTTCGTGCGCCGAACTTCGGCGCATGAGGGTTCGCTGGGGCATCCAGCGTAGTGCATGGATTTTTTCCAGTCTGGGTTGCACAGGGAATCTTTCCCAGGGTAATAATAATGTCTTTCCAGCTCATGTAGCATGGAATTATACAAAGTTGTATTAGCATGGGTACCATACAAATTTTTGTACGTGATGTTGAAGCACATCAGATACCTACCTATATATATAATTTTGACGAACCCAAAATACCTTTGCGATTTCTCTCGTCTAGTCTCTATTACAACCTCATATCAAAGTTCATGTAATAAGTACTAATAAAGAAGAAGTGAGTTGGGGATACTTGATCCTTAAAGGTTTCTCAAAATAGTTCATAGGAACTGCAAACGCAAACACAAAACAAAACCCACAAAACGGCACAGTCCTGTGTTTACTTTATGGAGAACAAGGCCGTAAACAATGGAGCAGAGTACTTATATCAATGAGTAGGTTCAAGTTTGGCGACTGCCATGAATACGTCACGCCTAACTATAATCAACTAACTATATTACCACATCAACTATTTCTGGTATGATTTTTGGAATAGTTCTAATTTTATTCTAGAATTTCAACTATATAGTAGGATATGGTAATCACATCGGAATATCTGTAAAGAAAACGAAATATATTGAATACAAATTTGTGTGTATTCGAATGAAAATGATATTTCAAGTTCATTGGTACATCAATGTTATTGAAAAATACCTATAAACACTATGTTAATGTCAACGATATATTACAATTAGTCAGCTGTAACAGAGTTTGCATTCAGGCCTGATATTATGAAGCACCAGGCCGCCGCCGGGCCGGCCAGCCAGCGGCGGCGGCCGTCCGGCCCGCGGCGTTACAGTCTCTGGCAAGGCGTCGCAGCGGTTTCCACCACCTTGCGGCCGGCGCGGCGGCGGCGGTGTACAGCCCCTGACAGCGGACCCCCCGCTCCGGCGCGCCGTGTGGGCGGAACATGCCTATTGCCTCCACTCGACCAATAATTGTGAACGATTGGAGTGTCTCATGTAAAATCCGAAGCCATTCCAGGAATCTTGAAGAAACGAGCTTCCCATTGAGCATAAATACTTGTAACCATCTATCTTAGATTACAAATTAAAGGGGGGTAACTACCAAGTCTCTTTGCATTGCCTTAACATTGTGGAGCGGGATTCGACTGCCAATGGTGATGTCACGGCTACCAAACAACTTGCGCCCCCCGGAATGGAGAGTACTATATGGTAGCACTGCGTCTGGGTTTATGGGCTGTTTACACCGTCGTCCCGAAATGATACATTTTGGTCGCCGTTGTTGACCTTAGACACTAGCTCACTTTGTCTCTCTTGCCGCAAGGTCCAAATATTTTACTGTAGTTATTTATTCCATATTTTGACTTCATTCAGGATTAATTTTCCTTATATTTTTAGTTGCGTTGAACATGACAAATAAAGCGTAAGTCACATCCTAAATGCATTTGCTTAATGCTGCCAGATTTGCGTATTGATATGTGAGGGATTTTCGCTGAAAACTGAACCGTCACAAATTTCCTTCGCATCCTCTTTCTCTCTCTTGCCCTCTCGCTTTCTCTCTTCCTATGAAAGGAAGAGAGCTTCCCTCTTTTTTGCATCTTCATTTCATGTATTTATCTCATCTTTATTCTAATCAATCATATCATCACCCTGATGAATCTCTTCTCTCTCGCCCTTCATATGGTAGCATGTTATTGTTCCATTATCGACGCCATTGATACGTTTGGCGGAACATATAGCCTTGGGCGGAACCACTGAACGCTATAATAGGCGAAATCTACGTGGCTTTCATGAAAACCGTTATATGGGAGGTACACGTCAGTGTGGCCGGGGTGTACTGCAGTGTAGGCTACAAGGAAACTTATTTCCTGAGAACGTGACATTTTTATTATCGATCACTTATAAACTGGTCATGAGTCACCTATATAATTGTTCGCTGGCGTTTCGCAGTGTAATATTACCGCAATATTACGGTGGGAGCGTTTTCTCACCGTAATATTGCAGTGACAAAACGCAGTACAATATGTTGGGGAAAGCTTTGACGATATTCCGCTTTTGCACACCTTTATATAGGTAGATTGAATATTTTATACTAATTCTACACATCTCATTTCATCAGAACTGCACTCAAAGCGGACATTCTCAGTACTTACCTAACAGTAATACTTTTATTACCCATCAATCGCCTCAGCGGACCACCAGCAACAACTCCGCCATTACAACTGAAATGTATACAATGTGGGCACAGAAATGCATCAGATACCAAGGGTGTCATATGACGTCATGTATCTGGTTGACCACTAAACGTACCATGCTCTCACTAAACCTCCGTTCCTGGCGATGTGCAGGATTTGTATTTGAGACCGAAAGTTGGCTGTGCAGTGGCTGCCACCACAATGTGACCATGCTGGATACATATCTGACGTGTTAAAAAAAACAGCCCACATTTGCATTTCAGTTGTAATGGCAGAGTCGTTGCAGTTGGCTGAGGCGATTGACAGGTGATACAAATTATTATTGTTAGGTAAGTACTGAGAATGTCCCTGTTTTGAGTGCAGTTCTAATGAAATGAGACGTGTAGAATTCATATAAAATATTTAATTTTCCTATAAAAAGGTGTGCAAAAGCAGAATACAACTAAAGTTTTTTCTTACCAAAATATTACGAAGAGAAACGCTAAACCAGTACGGAGCTAAACCAGTCTTGTAGTGTTACTCATTGCCTCATTAGTTTATTTTAAGCCGAGAGGAGCAATCACGATGCACAGCGTGATGATGACAAACTGAGAGAATCTGTAGGTTAGGTGTGCCAAGGATCACCTGAGAGGGTCTGTAGGTTAGGCACGCCCAGGTGTGCCAAGGATCACTCAAGAGGGTCTGTAGGTTAGGCATGCCAAGGTCACTTGATAGGGTTTGTAGGTTAGGGTTAGGTCAGTTTTTTATAACCCCAGACAACTATTTGTCATGTTTAGAGCTGAAATGTTACTCATTTTAAAGGCACTGATGACATAATATGACCCAAGGGTTGCCAAGTAGCATCCAAAGGTTAGGAATAAGGAACTTTAAGGTGAAGAATCTGACAAATTGCTGAGAATGTTGTTTTTGGCCTGAAGAAGGGCGAACAAAAAAATTACATTTAGGTGCTTGAAACAAGAATCACAGGTACTTTGGGGCTCCTCAGAATTTATGTACTGTTTAGGGAGCAGGGACAGGAATCATCAGTCCCCTGCATTCAAATAGTTATGTGCATGGCACAGTTGTGGTGTTCTTGGTAGCAGCCTTGCCTGATGGAGGACCAGGAGATCCTGGGTTTGAGTCCCTCCCACTTTCCACTTCTCAGTCATGGCCCATGGCCCATGTGTGTTTGTGTGAGCTCCAAATGCCTTAGTAAACAGAGCACTAGGTTTTAAGCCCTAATAATTATTATGGTGGTTTGCATGTGTGATGACATTTGGTAGTTGGTAGTTGGATGACATTTGGTAGTTGGTAGTTGGATGACATTTGGTAGTTGAATTTGGTGTTTATTTGTTATAACTTTGTTGCAGGTTTGGAGATCTGGTAATCTAGAACAAGTGGTTGCATAGGGCACCAATTAGCAAGCAGATATGTCACGAGTGAAGAGAAACCCTCCTGTAAGTATTCACCCACAAATCAATGTAGCAGTGGTTTAATGCAGGTAAATTGTATTTAAAGTACATGTCATCTGTTTAAGCATTTCATACTAATGATGATTGATATGTTTATTTGCAGGCAAAACAAACTTATGTAAATGTTTTTATATATAAGAAGTGTACTGACATCAGCAATGAAACATAATGGAACGGCAGGCAGTCATACTATCATGTCCTACCTCTTTCCTGTAACAGGCCATCAAAAAGGCAAGTTAGGTAATCAATGAATATGAAGTGAATCCATTACACAGGTGAACTTTAGTGACGGTCGGTGACGGTCGGAACTTTAGCCACAGAACATCACTTTGTGTGATCCATCAGGATTACTTCAATCAGTACTCTGACACCTCAGGCTCAACAGACGCCTCAACTAACAGCTCTCCCCAAAAACAGCAAAACTACTCTGGAAATGTATAACAATGGTTCAGTGGTTCTGCATCGCAGATTAGTAGTTTGTGCCAGGATATCACTAATTGTGAGTGGCTTACCAATGGTTCCCATGCTATCAAAAACCACCCACTGTCTCCAGAAGCTCCCGCCGGCGGAGAAACCCTCGGCGTTGGAGAATGCAGTCGCAAAATACATGCGTGAACATGTTCCGCGCAAGAAGACCAAGTTCCTGCACCACTCGGTGGAGTATTTCACGGCGGCACGCGCGGTGGACGCGCTGCTCGACTCGCCGTGGGCCTCCGGCTTGGAGAAACAGCCTCCGCTCTTCACTGACCGCGAGTCGGTGGTCGACTTTCTGGACGGGTACGTACAACTCAGTGGTGGGACCGCATTGTCGCTTACTGCAATGGCGGTTGTTCATGCCTGCAACTTTGTAGTAAATTGTCAGAGAAGGCACCAAATCTGATATATCTCTTTTTCTGCTTATTGATCGCGGTTGAGGAATATTCCAATATTGTAGTGGCTTTATGTGCTATTGCTATATCGAGTCTTTGTTGTCCCTTCTCTTTCTCCAGCATGCTCCGCCGGAAATTTTTTCACCGTGCCAAAAAGCTGGCTATCAGCGACCGAGACTTGCGTCGGAAGCAGCTGAAGAAGCTGAAAAAGCTAGAGGAAGAGGAGAAGAAGCTGTCGACCAAAGGCGGCGACTCTGAGTCGGAGCATGATGGCGGGAAGGGAGACGATAAGAGCAATGCCGAGGAGGCGGCCGGAGAGAAGAGCGTCGTGGAGGGCGAGGCGTCACCGAAGGCCTCCTCCGGAAAGGTACGGCGACTCAACTATTAATGTTGTGGTGTCCTTTCCAGCGGTCGATTTTTGAAAACGATTAGGGGGGGGGGGGGGGGGTTGCGGTGCGGGCGAGGACGGATCCAAGGGGAGCCTATTAGCGTCATGGCTTTACACATTTTAAAGAAATTCTAGGAAACTTATACAAAACAGAGTATTTATTAATCAATTCATAATGCAAACACAGACGAAATCTCATGAGTTTTGGACTTCTGTCGGACGGCCCCTCAAACCAACGTTTTTGGCCGGTCTGCATCCTCCAGAAGTCCCGAGGCCTTGCTTGGAACCCTTACTTAGTACAAGAGCAATGTTAACCTGATTAAGGGGGGGGGGGGGGGGCAAATATCTCCCCTGACGTATTTTTGCAATAGCTTAAAAACCAATAGTGACATCAACGTGCAATCGTGGGTACCTTCTCCTACACTGACTTTACATCTTCTGTGCATACATGAAGCAATTTTGCTGATAAAAAATCGAGATATAACGAATTTAGTGACGTCACTACACACGAGCTTTAACTTCACTGAAATGAGGCCAGGTGGTAAAAGCACTATCACGATCGAATTATACGTGTAAAATAATCCATTGGCAATGTGTCGCATGGCTTTCGTATATTGTTTTACGCATAGTTACCTTGAACGTGGCCTTTGCCAAAATGCTAACTTTTGCTCATGCGGGATGTGCATTTTACCTTTAAGAGCACTTTGGGTGATAATGGTCGCAATTGAAGACTTTGGATGGAAAGTATTGCCCATACACTCAAATACCTCGATTTTGACCTTTGACCTTACCTGATATTTGGCCTCAATTAAGCAAATCGAGCATGATTTAAATGCGTCTTATTGAGAGCTTTCGAATGCCTTCTTGCGCGTCTCGCTGCGCTCATTGGTTCGAAAGATAACCAAGGACCGATATCCCCCCGCCCCAGTCAATGGCGTTCGAAATTTAAGCCATGCATTGACTGGCAATATCACTGTTACGGTATTGCCAGCATTTCATACGGGGACAAACTTTATCCTCCATATTGCTAGGGTTGTTTGAACACGCTCAAAGATTCTTTGAAAATATAAAAACGGCCTCGCGGAGCGCCGTCATTTTCATGTCTACCGGACATCGTATTATTGATTCTTAGCGCACCTTTTTTATTTTGTTTTACCCGGGAATATTCTAAGTCGCGGTTCCATACATACAGCTGTTACCTGAGGTAGAACTGACCTATGGGTCAGGTCAAGCGGATCCATCCCCAATACAGTTCAAGCTAAACTGCAATGGGAGGTAAGACGGTCACCCCTCTATACACAACACATATTATATAGCTACGACACGCAAAACGGTGTCCTACGATTATATTTCCATCCAGGACTTGTAATGTCCGTTTCTAACACCGTCACTTTACTGTCGAAAAACTCCAGTGACCAGTCACGACTCATGTTCATGGGTACGAGGGGAAATTTTACGCGCATCACGCAGCACTGAGACTATTTACATGCCCAAACTCAAATCGGCGCTAAAAATACGTCTTCCAAATCAATGGCTCCAGATCGCAAGAGAAGGAAACAACTAACAACTTCACATAGGAGAGAAGCATTGCTTCGCCGATATTACCCCCGGTTTCTTCTTGCGACGTGACGAAGGTGGTATTAGGTAGTCTACGGTTCGTAGAACTAAACAAATTATCAAAAGCTTGGTTTTCCATGAATCACTGCGAATGAAACCTGTATGTTTCAGGTACCTAATCTGAGGCCAGAGACAAGGGCGGATCCAGAAAGGCAAAAAAGTTGGTTTGCGGAGCAAATCCCAAACAGTCTCACACATGTATATTAAATTCACCGGATTTCGCCTCTTTATACATGAAGAAGTGATTTAAAGCAAACGTTTCTTAGTAAAAGCTGCTTAGATTTTCGTTTGGAATAGGAAACGTGTCAATTTGTTTGCCGATTTCAGGCGGTGTGGGAGGCTTGGCCGCTTTGTCCCCTCTTGGATCGGCCAGTGGCCAAAAACATTGGGGGGGGGGGGCGAGGGTGAACATTGGGGCCGAGGGTACCATTGGGGGGGGGGGGGGCGAGGGCCACCCCAAAGGTATATAAATCAACACCTATGGTCCTTTCACATGTTAGTGATTGTGAGACACTAAAGACAACTTGAACTTAGTGATTCTCAGCTTAGCGTATATTAAGTCGCATAATAGTAAGTGGCAAGGCATCGAGTGTCAAATAGTAACTGAAGAGCGAAATATCGAGTGGCACAGACGACTTGGGGTAATTTATTTTTGCTCTCGATATGTTTCTCCCCGCTGTTTTGCCTCTCAATATTTTACCATTTGGTAACCCATTTCCGAGTTATTCCATTCGATAATTAGTGAATGCAATGTTTCTCGAAGCGATATTGTCTGATTCGATGTTCTGCGATTCGATCTTTTGCGATTCGATTTTCTGCCATTGGACGTTCTGCGATTTGATGCATAGTCCTTCGATATTTTTGTTCCGATATTTTGTGTCATAGAATCATTGAGACCTACTCGGTTCACTCCCGCCCACTGGCACAGGATACGGAGGAGGGCAAGCCGAAGCGACGCATCAAGCTGGACATGCACCTGGAGCAGATATTTGTGGACGGCACCGATGCCTACGTCTGGCTCTACGACCCGATCCCCACGTACTACTGGCTGCTGGGCGCGCTCCTCGTGGCTGCAATCGTAGCCATCTGCCTGTTCCCGCTCTGGCCCAGCAAAATGAGGTACATACCAGGTCGCCCCAGACCGGGGCGACGAAAAATAGTTGACAATCACGTAGCATGAATTTTTAGAGACATCCTGAGAAGTGGTTATATGCTGCATACGTGTATGCTCAGTGTCCCAAAATTTGCCGATTTGGGTGGGAAATGACACTCAAATGTGAATAATTTTTCACTCTCACTCCCATTTTTCACTCCCATTTTAGGAGTGAATTTTCCACTCCCAAATTATATATTGTGATATTGATTCTGACATCAACATAGGTAAATATTGACTAAGAAGTGTATACATGATTTCAACAAAAACTACAGTTTTTCATATTCAAAACAGAAATCAATATGGTACCATTTTCTACATAATTTTCCGCTCTCATGGTCTTTAATGGCTCGAATTTTCCACTCTGACACCCAAGCAAAAATGAAATTCTGGGACACTGTGTATGCTTAGTGCAACCATGTGAAAGTGCTGCTAACTTGTGGCCTGTGTGTGGCCTCTGTGCACCCTTGTGAAGGTGGCGCCCACGTTGTAGCGCCGTCTGCCCACAGGGAGTACGTGTACTACCTATCTTTAGCGGCCGCCGGCTTCCTGGTGGTGATCCTGGTGCTGGCTGTGGTGCGCTGGGTGGTGTTCTGCCTGCTCTGGCTGTTCACCTGGGGACGGCACCAGCTCTGGCTGCTGCCCAACCTCACTGAGGACGTAGGCTTCTTCGCCTCCTTCTGGCCATTGTATCAGGTAAGTCTGCAGCTGCAGTGTAGCTGAGACTAATTTAATTTAGTCGAGTAGTTTAGTCACCAGTAACTTAGTCAACACCTGTCAAATATATGTCAATGAACTATTTATCTTGAACTTTCAGTATGAGTACCACGGCAAGAAAGAGGAGTCTTCGCCTGAAAAGAAGAGCAAGACAAAGAAAGCGGAAAAACACGAAGCTGGTCCGAAAGTCCACTTTGAAACAAAGGAGGATGAGGAGGAGGCTGTTGACCAGGAGGAGGCAGATGGAACTGAAAACCATGAATATGAACAGACGGAGATTCGCAACGACACGTAGGTGTCTTTGCAACTTTCAAATGAAATTTAAAACTGTAGCATGTTTAATGTTATAATCTGGAATATGAAAAGCAAAGTAAAACATACGATTCAAGTTCAAAAGCGTGTCTTTTTTGCTCGATGTTCGGAAATATGAATAATATGAAAAGGAATTGGGTACAAAATGTTTCGGCCACATGCAACTATCATAAACGGTGAAAGGAGACTCATCATTTCAGCAGTTTTGATTTCCTGTAAAGAAGCATGCACATAATTGTATTTTTATTCCGGCTTATTTTCATGTATGGTTCTGCTATGAAATTGCGAACTTGCGTTGTAAGGTTCTACATTCGAACATGTAAACTGAGTTGGACGGTTACTGGGTGGGTGGTATGCATTATCTTAAAGGGAATAGTTCACCCTTAACACGTGTTTTGAACTGAGATAGCAGAATTATAGTGTGGGCCGAAAATTTAAGTGTGGTGAAATAATGTATCCCTTTTGCTCAGTAATTTCGACACTGGATCGAAAATCAACTCGGCATTTATTGGTTTCGGAACTCCGAAACGGCCAGCCGTTGGTATGGCGCTACATCCGGGACCTCCGATACACTCTCTGACACCAGTCCCTTATCCACTGGCGCCGCGCCAATACCCGAGTGTCCCGCTCAGCCACCCGAGCGGCGCGGCCGACCCTTGTCAGAGACTGTAGTGGGCGGAGCCGGCCGTGAGAAACTTATGACGTCATGCGTCATACAAAAGAGAAACTT
Organism: Chirona hameri; assembly: GCA_036785665.1. Lineage (NCBI taxonomy): Eukaryota > Metazoa > Arthropoda > Thecostraca > Balanomorpha > Balanidae > Chirona > Chirona hameri. Next base: position 30,667 of record JAXIVJ010006018.1, on the reverse strand, counting down.
GCTGATTTCTCCGAGGATATTAATAAATTGCCCAAACCAGTCAAATTCGTATTTGTTAGGCTCAAGATATCCATTACTGCCAAATTGCAATACATATGTTGTGGTGAACTATTCCCTTAAATATTTCAGTTTTTCCTTATTCGTAAACGGAAGTATTTTTGTTTGTAAACGGAATGGTACTCTTGGAAATGATTATTTATTTCACCGCATATTTTAAACATCGATTATTGCATTCGTATTTCATTCGGTTTATATCTTTTACATTCTGCATTATTTCATTCATCAGCCTAAAAAAGCGGGCACCACTCCCATCAGCTTTTCTTCAATGTCATGCGAATACCTGTTTGGATAACTATTACATCTCGTTCTCTTTCTACAGTCCTGAAGAAGAATCGGAATCTGACCAAACAGAGTAACCTATTTGGCACCGTTGGCGATGACACAGCCGAGTGGCATTTTGCTGAGGTGAGGTGGATTGAAGCCGGAGTCGCTGTGGGCGGCCACCTGGGGACTAAGATCTGAACTTCAAGTCTTCCTTTTCGCCACTAAACGGCGGCTGTAGTGGCGCCGTTTCAGTCCGTCCATCCGTGGTGTTGTTGGCTTTGTGCTTTGTATTCTTATAGGCTGTTAAGTGCGTGATGTATTGCAGAGAGGCTATCTCCATGGACGGAGCGGATCAATACTCGGCGGCCGAGTACCGAGTTGCAACATTTTCAAGCATTTTGTCCATTTTTGTATGTGATCTATTTGCCTCCGTCCAAGTACGTTCTGTTGTATGATGTTTGGGCTCAATGTAGATAGGTATATTGATATGCAATGCATGTCGACACAATTTCCCTCATTCGATTACTGATGTATATGCTATACTTTGGTGTTGGTGTTGGCTGCTGACATGTTGATATTGTTAATTCCTATTTTTGAATGCATTTAATTCATCTAGCCATAAATCCAAATCGCCCTTTTACTAACACTTCGTGACATTGTGTTCCGAGGGAAATTATCTGTCACATGTTTCGAACAGTCGGCCGATGGTTACCACGCGTCTACCATCAAGTGTTCTACCAAGTCTACTTGATACCAAGTCTACCAAGTGTTATTGATTGGGATTGGCTTATCATATCAATGCGGGAGTACGCAGGCATCCGACCCCGACGTGACCTGTTTGCACCGAAGTTCTGCATGAGGGTGGCATTAACGGGTAATCTTAAATATTTGTCAACTATTTTTGAAATACTCGTATAGAGGTTGTGCTTAAATGAGGCTATGCGAAATGAGTAAGGCTGTGCGAGACGATGGCTCTGTTACGCCTACTATTGTCGATGTCAGAATCAGATGTACTAACGGGCATTTTCAGTATCTATCTCCATTGTTTTCTAGATTGGTCGGACAAAATATAACATATTTTCTCGTGAATGATGCATATTTGCGGTATGATTCAGCTCGTATTTTCATAATCAAAAGCAACTACTAAAGAATAGTTTGTACTACTTTCTGTTGTATTATGGCAATAAATGATACATGTTTTACCAAATCAAATGAAAATGGGATCAACGGTCTTAACCCGCGCCGTTCCGGTGCTCGGCGCCACCTTCGCCGTGCGGGGGGGGGGGGGGGGGGGGCGTTTCGACGCCCCCCTCTAACTCGGCTCCTATAGAACTTAGGCAAAAACCGAAAACACCGTTCGAAAGCTCGTCAAAATGTTTTTTGAAACTATTTCAGTTTTTTTTTCAGGCCAATATTGAGGTCACCAGAGGTCATCAAGGGTCAAATTTTCCAGTTTTAGGACTTGGCTCCAGAAAATCCCAGATATCACAGGAACTATGATAGATAGGAACAAACGGAAAACAGCAATGGAAAGCTACTGAAAAAACGTAATCGGTAAGGTGTCCTCAAATTTGAGCTAAAACCAACAGTTTAGGCTCTAGAGCTCATCAAATGTCAAAAAGGCTATTTTTTTAGCAAAACAGTTTTTACAAATATCGTTTTACCTTATAAAGATACGGCAATAATTGTGACGCCATCGTGTTTGTATTGTCAAGGCGCTTCGAATCATATTCATGATGACCGGGTTAGGTCAACCTAAAAAATTGACCTCGGGTCAAGGTCAAGTGGTGACCCAATTAGGTCATGTTGCACATTGGGATACGTGCCTCGATGAGCCAAACACATTGGTGACAGTTTCACGTATCTATCTTGATTTTGTAGAGAGTTATTGACAATAAGTGTTGGTGACCTCAGCTGACCCTGCAGGGGTCACTGAACCAAAATTGCACCTGGGTCTTCAACAATGGCCTATGATAACATGATCCAGAAGTAATTGGCCTGATATGCGCGTTCTCTGAATAGGAAGCATTTGAATATTTCCCATTGACACGGCACGGGGGCCCCCCTTTGGCTACGTACCTGGTCTTCAGATACCCAAATTTCGTTGCAAAGACTCTGACGTCGAGAGCCGATAACTGACAAGCACCTGTTTTGGAGACAGCCGTGTTATAACGATACCACACAAACGATGGGAAGTAAAGAAGTAAAGCCTAAGGATATATAAAATACTTTATCAATATGCTGACGCAAGTTCTAAGGATATATAAAATACTTTATCAATATGCTGACGCAAGTTCCAAAGATGGTATTAAACGGACATCGAAATTAAAGTGTCATTTCTTTTCCCAAAGGTAGGAATGAGCCTGCTTCAAACAAGGACGTTTGGAGTCTCCGTTATCGTTTTGTCACAGCTCTCCGTGCACAGACGAGCGGCAAATGCGCGGAACGCTAGCCTGTTGTTTACCGGGTCAGGTTTGTAACCTGATTTCACTTTTGTTACATAGGAATATGATCATAAGACGACCAAATGAACCGTGTGAACAAAGCTGGATAACCATAACGTGGTATAACATATCACCTCCACTCTCCAGACAATACGGTTATACATTTAGCGTTCGTACGATCCTTTTCCTTTTTTTTATAAAAGAATTGACCCACTTGGTCGCCAACTCTTATGGACTCGCCATCGAACACATTGGTCATATTAGCGCCCAGGGGCCATAGCTCTACCGGGGTTCGAAACATGGGCTCCCACGTGAAAGCCATACGTCTTAACCACTCGGCTATTACGCCCTCTTAGCGTTCGTACGATAATTTAAAGTGCTTAATTAAAGTCACTGAATTATCCAAATACGACGGACTTGTAACACATTCATGGAGCTTCGCTACCATCACGAATATGAGCCTCTCCGCGATCTGGATGTCACTTACTGCCACGTCGTCACCAAGAGTCGTAAAGTGATTCAGATGCTCGAAGGTGAAAACGATGATCATTAGAACGTTAGCCCTTTAACAAAACTGAATATCTCACTGGACATATAGGCTAGGAATATCTGTATGAAAATACGAAATACAACCAGAGGTAAAACGTTATTTTCAGCGAAAGTATATATGAATGTATTTGTGTAAAATATGCAACGAAGGATTGGGCATGGAACTCTTCGTACCACAACTGGTATCACTGTCCCGGCTGGATGTGCTAAAAATGGCTGAATGTGAATGCGTTTGAGGTTCCAATTTAACTCTTTCCATATGTTTGGTGACGGTTGGCGTTAAAGGAAATAGTTCCCCTTCGGGAAATTTTTCAGAACACGATTTTATTATATTTCTTAATACAGTTTCTTTTTTCTTTTCAAAAATGCCCTACATCGCGCCAATTCAGGACAGAAGGTCGTAAATTATTAATGTTATGGTGTGCGTTATTGGTCTGCGCATGCTCTATGCAGTGCTGGCACCCTCAGACGGTACGGTATATCATATATGCGCCGCATTCCTTCGCCAAAAAGTCAAATATCTTCGGCTGGAGTCTTTTCAGCCAAGAAAAGTTGCAGATAAGGATTTCTCAACACGGGCTACAAAACTGCTATTTCAGTTCAAAATCCCATGTTGAAGGTGAACTATTTCCTTTAATCGGTAAAGCGCACATGCATGCTGATCCAGTGGCAGCTGGCAAGGATGTGATAGGATCGACTCAAGCAAAATGTGGAAAATCGAGAAAGTGCACATTTCCAGCTTTAATAACATCAATTTATAACATCCGTGCATGCTGGTAGGGTACATATCCGGGACGACTTGAGATGAGAGGACGGAGTAGGTTGAAGGGCGCGGGTCACACAATATCAGAGCAGGCTGCAGCTGCTCTGTGCCACGTCCGGCGGTCATGCACGTGTCCGCATGCTGTGGAGAACCAAAGCGTTACGAATGAGGGTATTACAAATTCATCTTTGGAGACGGCTCGTCAGTGGCCGTTTGACTACCATACTGACAATGGTAAGACAACACATTCTTGCGGAGTTGTATACAACGTGCTCGTACTGAAAGGAAATCGCCATATATGGAAAGGATGGGAGGACAAGACAATGTCAGATAGCAATACACGTCATAAGAGATGCAGTAAATTCATACCTGCGTACTGGCATTTTATACAAAATATAACGACAGTGACAACAGAGGTGTAGCAATGGTGCGTAGGCTCGCAATCCGAATACATTGCCAGCATAGGGGTAGGAACAAGGGGCAGGGGGGGGGGGGCAGCCGCCCCCCCCAACATTTTGGATTTTAACATTACGCCTATGGGCGTTGCATGGCAAGAAACGACTTCAGAATACCTCCGGCCCCCCCCCCCCCCACAACTTGAACATAGTTCCTACGCCCATGACAGGGGCCCGGGAACAGGGGGGGGGGGCAGCGGGGGCGCTTGCCCCCCCCCCCAACATCTGGACGGGGGGGGGGGGGGGGGGGGGGGCGGCGCCCCCCCCCAACTTTGGCGAGCAGAAGTTTTCCTAAAAATGAGCTCTGATGAAGCTCTGATCATCAGGACAAATTAACAATTTATCGTACAAATTCCCTTTGCAGTGCAGTCAAAATCCAGCTATGTCAAAAACTGGAAAATTTCGCGCCGCTTCGCGGCATGACACAAGTTTCGCAATTGCTTATACAAATTTGGAAAATGATAAAAATAGTTTCATTAAGTGTCTGGCAGAGGCGGTTATTGCTGGCCTCAGGGCCCATTCTCTTAATAAAATATTCACTTTTAAGTTTCGAACAGGCTCAATGTTTAGTTACTTTGCAGAGTTCCGAAAAAGGCGACGTGAACGCAAAGACAAGGAGATCGGCACCCGGAAGCTGCTCCAGCAGTGCACAATTTGCTGGACCGAAGAGGTAATAGTGGAAACAGGCCAGGATCATCTTCCCAAGCCATCTCATCTCACGGTCTGGTACCAATATTAAAGGGCTTCAGGGGCCCGGGAACAGCGGGGGCGCTTGCCCACCCCCCCCCCCCCCCAACATCTAGACCGGGGGGGGGGGGGGGGGGGGGCGGCCCCCCAACTTTGGCGAGCAGAAGTTTCCCTAAAAATGAGCTTTCAATTTTCTTCACAAAGAGTTATATAAAATATGAAAGCCTCCATATGTCACTTTCATTTTTTACTTTTATTTTATAGCATGTCATAAGTATTATTATTATGTAGCTTTGCCTTTATAGTAGCATCGTATACCTTTCTTTTCCTTCCTTTTCCTTTTTCCATTAAATGTTCTATGAGATATAATGGAAGACTTTAGTAGCAGTACATTTGGGGGCAGTTGTCTGCTTGGCGCGTCGTCGTTAAAATGACTCACTGATGCAGTGGCGGATCTACGGTTGGGCAAAATGGGCAATTGCCCCCCCCCCCCCAACCGCCTGAAATCGGCGCAAAATTGACACATTTCCTGATGTAGAAGACAATCTAAGGAACTTTTACCAGGGAAGGTTTGCTTTAAATCAGCTATCAATGCATAAGCAAGCGAAATCCGATGAGTTTTCAGAATTATGTGAGACTTTTTTGGAATTTTGCCCCCGCCCCCAAACTCCCGTTCTGGATCCGCTACTGCACGGACGGCGTGAAACACCTGCTACATTTTTTTATAAGTTTATCACACGTCAACGTTACGGATGTGATCAAACTGGCGTGCGGCCCTCTCCTGTCCTCGCTGTCTGCCGACGAGGCGGCAATTGCAAGCAAGAGTTATCGTAAATGTCGTAGGCTACCGTGATACGGCGATGAAGCGGTCGTTGCAGCCCACACTGGTGGGATTCTTCAAGAAAAAAAGCGTCAGGCGTCAGGTATGAGTATTTTATCAGACGACAGGCGGGTTTACAAAGGAAACGGGGGGTGGCATGACCACCATTTTTTCATATTTTTTTATTTTTATGTTAACCCGCGTCGTGCCGCGTCGTGCCATTTAGACGCCCCCCCCTAAGGGTGTTTACCCTCCCCCCGTAAAGTTTTTCGAGGATAGCAAAAAAACGGCGGCGCGCCGTTTTTGCCGTCTCAAAAACGGCGCACGGCGCACAGCGCCGCCGTTTTAAAACAAACGGCGCACGGCGCACAGCGCCATCGTTTCAGCCGCTGTTTTTGGCACACCTGTTCGGGCATCAATTATCCACATTGTGTGAAGTTCTTGACCACGGGTCATCTCAGGTCAGGTCACGTGACCACACCTCCAAATAAGTTTGCGATCGTACCACAGCCACAGTTTTTGGCCGATCGGTTTCAAACTTACAGGATTTCATAAGGTCATAGGTACCTACAATTCGAATATCTAAGATTTTGAATATCGGTGACCTAAGTTCGCCGGTCGGATCAATTTCGTGACCTCCCATTATAAGTCAATGGGGGAATATTACAATTTTCCTATTCCGAGGATACACATATCAGTCCAATTCATTCTGGATCATGTTATCATATGCTATTATTGATGATCCAGGTTCAATTTTTGTTCAGTGACCTCTACATGGTCAGCCGAGGTCAGTTGAGGTCACCAACACTTTTTGTGTCAATAACTCTCGATATAATGAATACAATGAAGTGAAACCGGCATAAATGTGTTTGTCTCGTCGAGACACGTTTCCCAATATGCAACATGACCTACTTGGGTCGCCACTTGACCTTGACCTGAGGTCAAAGTTCTAAGTTGACCTAAACTGGTCCAAATGAAAGTGATTCCAAACGTTTTGACGAGACGAACATGATGTCATCAAAATGATTGCCGTGTCTTTATTAGGTAAACAGTTATTTGCGAACGTTTTGCCAAAAATAGCCCTTTTAACATTTGATGACCTCTGGAGCTCAAACTATTATCCTGATATAAAAGTCGATGACTTGTTATGATTGAATATTTCAAGAGCTTTCGATTGTTTATTTTCGTTTGTTCCTAGCTATCATAGTTCCCGAGCTATTTGGGGGTTCCTGGAGCGATGCCCTAAAACTGGTAAATCTGACCTTTGATGACCTCTGGTGACCTCAATATTGACATGAACCAAAAAATGTAGAAATAGTTTCAAAGATATTTTTGATGAGCTTCCGAACCGTGTTTTCGGTTTTCCAATGAGGAAAATTTGACAACGAAAAGGTGCACCAAGATTAGAAGTGAGATGCCAAACCAAATATTTGGTTTCGCCCCCCCCCCCAACTGTAAAATCGTTCCCGGGCCCCTGGGTGATGATGAGTGACGATGAGTTCGGTATTGCATTTTTTGTTTGCTTCTGCTTCAACTTATGCATTTGTATCGCTCCCGACTTCAAATGTGCGGTGTTCTTGAAATGAAATAAGGTGTGTTTCGAATATGGCATTCGGAAATCAACGACATTTCTCGATTAACTGTTGGTCGAAGCAACAGGAAATTGGATCGTGGGGCTCATTGAAAATTGAAACATTGCCTGCGGGCATAGACTGCACCGTGATGCACTTCAGTACCGCGGTGTAGTATTAAGTACTGCGGTGTAGTATCTTGGAGCTCGTAATGGATATAATACATTATTTCATTTTTTTTTATAAAACAAATTGTTCCACCCATTAGTAGGTAGGCAGGAGTGCCCTGCCATGCCCCATATGACCTGACTGGATGAAATACCCAGAGTTGCATAAGGGTTTAAACAATTGGGTATGGATACCTGCGGATTCCAGGACAAAAAGTAAAATGTGAAAAGGTCAAAAGACAAATAGTCAAATCGGCTAATTGTCAAAGGACAAGAAGTCAAATCGGATAAAAGTAAAATGCAAAAAGTCAAAACGGCAAAAAGTCAAAAGGACAAAAAGTTAAATGCAAAAAGTCAAAACGGCAAAAAGTCAAAAGGACAAAAAGTCAAAACCGCCAAAATGTCGAGAGGGCGAAAAGTCAAATGGCAAGGAGTCAAAAAGATAAAAGTCAAATAGGCAAAAAGTCAAATACAAAAAGTCAAACCTAAGGTCACACAAATACGTGAAAATACGGTTTTGGCCAAAAATCGCGGTACCGCATAACTCCTACAATAATACAATAATTGAATTAAACGAGTCATCGCAGTGCCACAATTGTTGCCGCAACAAAACATTTTATCCGAAAATGTCAACGTTTGACCTCAGGTCACGTCCACATTTTGCAATGAGGCATTTTAGACAATGGCGCGGTACCGCATAACTTTTTTTTCTTCATAAACAACTTGGGGAAATAAGCCCAATAGCTTAATATTCACAAAAGACCATAGATGGTGCACAAAGAGCAACCTAAGCCCTTCAGGTCATCGTTTGACATCAGGTCACGGCATAAGTTAACGTTGCGGCACAAGGCAGAATGGCTCGGTACCGCATAAGTTTTCCCCCAAATCACTTAAAGAACCCATCCACCACCATCGCTTTCCCCTTAACCCACCGAAAGTGCACAACTCGAAGAGTTGATGAATGTGGTTACATTTTTTCTCTCGTCATTTTAGCCGACCCCCCACTCAAAAATTATCGGCGACGCCCCTGCATAGGGCCCTCTCAGGCCTGTCAAGGGCCTTCTCAGACCGGTATGGGACTCTTTCAGGCCTGACGAGGGCCCTCTTAGGCTTGTCAAGGGCTTTTTCATGCCTGAAAATACACTCTCAGACCGACTGAGGCCCTTTCAGACCTGTACAAAACGCTCGGGGCCCTTTTCAGCTCGAGGGCCCCCTGACGTCTGATGTGCCCCCCCCCCCCGATTTTTTCCCCTGGATCCGCCCCTGGTATAGCCGCCTTTGACATTTGAGCTTTATTCCCTCTGATTTTGTGACGTTTTGCATTTTACTTTTTGTAGTTTGACATAACGCCCAAGACCCGTCTCCTGTATGGAGCGAAGCGAAGCAACTTACTCTCACCACAAGCTTTGGTGTGACGCGGAGCCGTGAATCAGCCATTTTTGCCCTTTTGACTATTTGCATTAGACTTGATGCCCTTTTGACTTTTTACATGTGACTTTTTGCCCTTTTGACTTTTTGCATTTTAATTTGTGCGTTTTTGACTTTTTGCGTTTGAATTTTTGCGTTTTTGACTTTTTGCATTTGACTTTTTGCGTTTTTGACTTTTTGCATTTGATTTTCTGCCTTTTTTACTTTTATCCATTTTTACTTTTTGCCTGTTTGACTTTTTGCATTTGACTTTTATCCTTTTTACTTTTTGCATTTGACTTTTTGCCCTTTGCTTTTTGCCTTTTTGACTTTTTGCTGTTTGACTTTTTGCATTTGACTTTTTGCTTTTTGACTTTTTGCCATTTTACTTTTGCCATTTGACTTTTTGCCGTTTTGACTTTTTGCATTTGACTTTTAGCCTATTTGACTTTTTGTCATTTGACTTTTTCACATTTGACTTTTTGTCCTTTGACTTTTTGACTTTCGACTTTTTGCCCGGTTACCATACCTGCGGGCATATACTGCACCGTGACGCACTTCAGTACTGCGGTGTAGTATTAAGTTCTGCGGTGTAGTATCTTGGAGCTCGTAATGGATATAATACATTATTGCATTTTTTATATATACAAAATTGTTCCACCCATTAGTAGGTAGGCAGTGACTTCCATGCCCCATGGCCCCATGTGCCCTGACTGGATGAAATACCCAGAGTTGGATAAGGGTTTAAACAAGATGGGTATGGGTGTGCAATCATGTTAGGTCAGACCACTCCTCGCTATTTTGTGTTTGTTGCATGGAAAATATAGCCAGTAGCCTCCAACTGTGCCTAGTAGTAAAGGGGTTATTCTGATATTCAGGCGGGCAGATAGCCGATCCAGCAGCGCCCATCATAATCCCATCACTGACTATAGTTACTACTTCGGTAGTAAGGGGATAAACGTATACCTAGTACAATCACGTGTCAACACGCAAACACGACACGACACACACGCACGCAAACGGGGGCGCAGCCAGACCTTCAGAAGGGGGGGGGGGGGGGGGGCAAGCCCAGGGGGCGAGCCTCTCCTCCAAAAATATATATACCCCTGGATATGAAACACTACGGATTTCGACCACTTTATTTTGTGAGGCCCCTTTTTGATATTTTTTTCTTCAATTTTTGATGAGCCAGATTGGACCAGGACTCATGTCCGTCAAGTAAGCGTCGTATTCGTATTAGTTTTCAGCGTCGAGTTCCGATTTACCCCAAACTAAGCATATGGGTAGATCACGTCGAGTTATGATTTTTAAGCCTGGGTACACTCTAGTTTTGTTTTGTTTACCGACCGATTTGCTCGCAAAGGGCCTCAAATGACTCGTCGTCACGCCACCTTGCATCACGGTCAATAATTTTTTATCCAGAGATCAAAGTTCAAGGTCACGGAGACGAATACGAGATTTGTAAGCCTGGGTACCCTCTAGTTTTTCGCTTACTGTCCGATTTCCTCGCAAAGGGCCTCAAATGACTCGTCGTTACGCCACCTTGCATCACGGTCAGTAATTTTTCATGAAGAGGTCAAAAGTCAAGGGTCACGGAGACGAAGAATAAATTGTTAAGCCTGTGTACACTAGTTTGTTCGTTTACTGACCGATTTGCTCGCAATGGGTCTCGGAATGATTCGTCACACCAGCTTGCGTCACGCTTAATCAATTTTCATCCATAAGTCAAAGTTCAAGGTCACGGAGACGAATACGACATTTTTGAGTCTAGTACCCTCTATTTTTTCGTTTACTGACCGATTTGCTTGCAAATGACCTGACATAACTCGTCGTCATGCCAGCTTGCGTCACGGTCAAGACATTTTTATCCGGAGGTCAAAGGTCAAGGTCACGGAGACGAATACGATATTTTTAAGCCTGGGTACGCTCTAGTTTTTGGTTTACCGACCGATTTGCTCGCGTGTCGGTCGCGGGTTACCGACTAATTTGCTCAAATGTCTTGAGTCTTGACCGTGACGCAAGCTGGCGTGACGACGAGTCATTTGAGGCCCTTTGGGAGCAAATCGGTCGGTAAACAAAACAACTAGAGGGTACCCAGGCTTAAATATCTCGTATTCGTCTCCTGACCTTGACCTTTGACCTCTGGATACAAATGTATTGACCGTGACGCCAGCTGGCGTGGCGAAGAGTCATTGCAGTCCCTTTGTGAGCAAATCGAACGGTAAACGAAACAACTAGAGGGTACATCATGTGGTGATATTTCGATGACCTCTGGAGGTCAAACTGTGCGCCCCAGGGTAAAACTGATAGCATATTTGTGCATAACTCGACGAGATGCTTAGTTTGGAGCAAATCGGAATACGACGCTGAAAACGAATACGAATACGACGCTAACTTGACGGACATCTAGGACCCTCAGTGTGCATTGTACGCGTATATTGCAATGTAAATTTGCGATCAGTGAATACCCCGAAATAAGTCCCCTTTAATGGTCTTAACAGCGATTTGACCCTAAACTAACCCAGTGGCGGATCTACGGTTGGGCAAAATGGGCGATTGCCCCCCCCCCCAACGAAATATCGGTAGGCAAACGTATGTTTTTGCCCCCCCCCCCCAAACCGATCCGGCAGGTTGTGATTTTTATCCTGGTACATTGGCGGATAAATCTTCTTCGAAAATACTATTTCTTTTAATTTTTACATGAGGAGACAACCAAACAAAAAATTGCCGTCCGACCATTTTTATTTTCTTGAAAAGTTGTGCACTGGGTGTTTCAAGGGCAGGGAATTAATTGGTGGTGACCAACAAAATAAAAATACATTTTTCAAGATACGGCCTTCCATATTTTCCCAAGTTCACTATGCAGACCTAATTTTGACGACTCCGAGACTAAAAAAAAGAAGATTTTGATAAACTTTTTGTTTTTGTTTGGATCAGGATTAGTCGAAAAACAATTTGGCAATCGCGGAGTTTCGATTTTTTGTTGTTTGTTTTTTTGTCACGTAATTTCGTGACCTACTTTTTGCGCCGTGATCTTGACCCATAGGCGTAGGAACAGGGGGGGGGGGCAGCCCCCAACATTTTTGATTTTAACATTACGCCTACGGGCGTTGCTTGGAAATAATCGAATCAGAATGCCTCCTGCCCCCCCCCCCCCCAACTTGAACATAGTTCCTACGCCCCTGTCTTGCCCTGTTGGAAACTGAAATAAAAATTTCCGTCTGATGAAGATTTGAGCTTCATTGATGTCCTTTCGTATAAAAAAGAACAAAGTGGGGTTCGACCTGTACAAATAATTTTTGAGTCTTGCAATGCTGACATAATACGCTGTTTAGGCACATGTCCGTCGATAACTTCGCATCTACTTCACATACGCTTTCGAAACAAAGTCCAAAGTTACTCCTGGCGACGAAACCTCTCGGCTGGTGCCTGTTACACCGACATCAGGCCGCCATATGATCGCCAGGTCAATACAACGTAACGTACCCCAACAGCGTATTGTGTGCATTGCAAGTCTCAAAAGTAGTTTTTACAGGTCGAAGCCCACTTTTCATATTATTTTTTTTATACGAAAGGACATATCAATGGAACTAAAATCGTCATCAGACGAAAACAAAATAATCTCAGTTTCGAACAGGTCAAGGTCACGGCGCAAATTGTAGGTCACGAGGTCACATGACAAAATGAAAATAGAAAATCCGAGATTGCCAAATTGTTTTTTGACTAATCCCGATCCAAACAATATATACAAAAAATCGAAATCGCTTCCTTAGTCTCGGAGTTTGTCAAAATTAGGCTTGCACAGTGAACTTGGGAAATTTTCGGAAGGCCTTATCTTGTTTTTTCTTCTCACTCCCAATGAATTCCCCGCCCTTGAACCCCAGTGCACAATTTTTCAAGAAAATAACAAATGGTCGGACGGCAAATTTGAAAAAAATGGTTGTCTTATTGTGGAAGTCTCCAAAAGTAGGTTTTACAGGTCGAACCCAAACTTTTTCATTTTTGGATACGAAAGTACATCAATGAAGCTCAAATCGTCATCAGACGAAAATGTTAATTTCAGTTTCCAACAGGTCAAGATCACGGCGCAAAAAGTAGGTCACGAGGTCACGTGAGATATTTTTTTTTTATAGAAAATCCGTGATTGCCAAATTGTTCTTCGACTAATCCTGATCCAAACAAAACAAGTTTCAAAATGGTTTTTGTTTTTGTCTCGGAGTTATTGGTCGTCAAAATTAGGCCTGCACAGTGAACTTGCGAAAATACGGAAGGCCGTATTTTGGTGAAGAAAAAAAATTGGGGGAAATTTTTGGTCACCACCAATGAATTCCCCGCCCTTGGAACCCCCAATGCACAACTTTTCAAGCAAATAAAAAATGGTCAGGCGGCACCCACCGGTTGTCTTACTGTGGAATGCCCCACAGTGATCTTAGGTCAGATCGCGTGATTTTATCATGTGGCCATTTAAAATTCGGAATGTGTTTCTTGCCAGAATCGACTTCGATATATTGGCCTTCGATGGTAAAAAAATTGGAGATAGGTTATTCCTTTTTTGGGGGGTCTTTGGTAACAACTTTGTACATACTTATTGTGCTAGAGAGCTTAACTCAACGGCATTATATCCGTCTCGTCGAGCTGCATTCAATGATGCATAGCATGACCCCCGCAGGTGATTCCATGACCTCAAGGTCACGGCCCTGGGGTTGATTTCCCAAATGATTATACAATACCTTGCTTGATTATACAATAGATAATTTGTGGACATTTTTCGTTTTATTTCGCACAATTTAACGGGTTTTTTTCTCTGGAAGACACTTTTAGCTATTTTTATAACATTCTCTGTCTGGAAATAGAGAGAAAAAAGAGATCTTGAGGACCCACAGACGCCTCTATCGGCGAAATATTGAATTACGTCGTCATGTGATCTTGATCATTGAGGGAAATAGGTTGGCACCTGATTCAAAGGGCTTGCACCCTCCTATTCCACCTAAGAAAAATCACGAACTTTAACTGAGTACATAACGAAATCACCTGACCTGAGGTCACATGCCAAAATTTCGACACTTTTCCATTCGAGTTCTCACACAAGATTACATTACGTTAATTTGTGGTTCATGGCGATTCTTATGATACATAGTTTTATATCATTCGAATTATTTATAGGATATATCCCGATATATATATATATATATATCGCCCGAAGAAAATTAAACCTTTGTGCAACATTAAAAAGATGCCTGAGGTTATAACTCGAAAACCGTTCGACGGACGGGGCTGAACATTTTACAGCGTGAATGTACGGCCCAGATAACCGCCGACACCTAGTTCAATCGAAATGTGAGAAGTAGGATGTTATGGTTTGGTCGATCTGACGTGGACTGCACCGGGTGACTTCTGGTCACGTGACATTGAGGTCACAGAGCGACTACAGGGCTGATGTATATAATTGAAAGCAGGTCGACGAGATACCTAAGCATAATGCCGTTTAATTGAGCACAATTACGTGCGAAGTTATTACCAAAGACGCGCTGGTGACCATTTTTTTCTTCCAAATACAAAAATAAAAATATATTTAGAAGAAAAAAGAACTATCACAATTTTTTTAAACTTCGAAGGTTTATGTATCGATGTCCATTCTGGCATGGAAAAAAGTCCGAATTTTAAAAGAGCACATTCTAAAATCACTTGATTTGACCTGAGATTACGTGTTGAAATAGCAAAATTTCCGAATTTCCAAAAATGATTACATCATAATAATCTATTGTTCCTGATGATTCTGGTGATTACCGAGCGGGTGCGAAGCGCTCTTGAGGTTTCTCGTCAACTTACTAGACAAATTTACATTTGACCCAGCCCGAACCGGCTCGACACGGCCCGACATGGCCCGACACGGCCTGATACGGCCCGACACGGCCGTGCAGACGCTTTTCGGAAGCTAATAACTTTGCAACTACTGCTCCGATTGAGATCGGGTTTTCACCATTGGATAGGTCCATCAAATCAATTTTGTTTTTGGTATGGTGCGTTCTGATAGGGGTGGTACCACAGCGCGTGGCAGTTGGCACACGCAAACGTCGAAATGAACAAAAATAATTCTTGATCAAAAATGGCTTGATTAATATAAGCATTAATTTATACGATGAAGCATGCAGCGCTCAGGACGTACTCCCTTTTGGCGGATTCGAGAAAGGAGATCATGAACAATATAATACAACTTAATTTTTATGTTGGAATGCATTGAGGCCTGGTAATTTTTCTGGAGGATTAAAAGGACTAAAAGGACTATGTGTTACTAACACGTGTGCTCCCTTACCGTTTCATATTTCAAACCTATTTTACCTTTACCAGAGCGCGCCCGCTCGGTCATCGCCCAAAAAGGCGTTTTACTGGTATATATGTGTATATGACTCGCATGATAACCGAGCGGGCGAAGCTCCCGTGAGGTTTCTCGTCAGCTTACTAGACAAATTTACATTTGAC
>JAXIVJ010006018.1:0-10000 GCA_036785665.1 Chirona hameri | reverse complement strand
CACAGACACACATACACACAGACACACAGACACACGGACACACAGACACACAGACACACAGACACACAGACACACAGACACACAGACACACAGACACACAGACACACAGACACACAGACACACAGACACACAGACACACAGACACACAGACACACAGACACACAGACACACAGACACACAGACACACAGACACACAGACACACAGACACACAGACACACAGACACACAGACACACAGACACACAGACACACAGACACACAGACACACAGACACACAGACACACAGACACACAGACACACAGACACACAGACACACAGACACACACACACACACACACACACACACACACACACACACACACACACACACACACACACACACACACACACACACACACACACACACACACACACACACACACACACACACACACACCCCACCCACCCACCCACCCACCCACCCACCCACCCACCCACACCCACACCCACCCACACCCACCCACACCCACCCACACCCACCCACCCACACCCACCCACACCCACCCACCCACACCCACCCACACCCACCCACACCCACCCACACCCACCCACCCACACACACCAACCCACACCCACCCACACCCACACCCACACCCACCCCCACCCCCACCCACCCACCCACCCACCCACCCACCCACACCCACCCACACCCACCCACCCACCCACACCCACCCACACCCACACCCACCCACCCACCCACCCACCCACCCACCCACCCACACCCACCCACACCCACACCCACCCCCACCCACCCACCCACACCCACCCACCCACACCCACCCACACCCACACCCACCCACCCACCCACCCACCCACCCACCCACACCCACCCACCCACACCCACCCACCCACACCCACCCCACCCACATCCACCCACACCCACCCACCCACCCACACCACCACCACCACCCACCCACACCCACCCACACCCACCCACACACACCCACCCCACACCAACACCCACACCACACCCACCCACACCCACCCACACCACACCCACCCACACCCACCCACACCACACCCACCCACACACCACCCACCACACCCACCCACACCCGACCCCCACCCACACCCACACCACCCACCCCACCCACACCCACCCACCCACCCACACCCACCCACACACCCACCCAACCCACCCACCCACCCACCCACGACCCACCCACCCACCCACACCACACCACCCACACCCACCCACACCCACCCACCCACCCACACCACACCCACCCACACCCACCCACCCACCACCCACACCACACCCACCACACCACACCCACCCACCCACCCACCCACACCACCCACCCACACCCACCCACCCACCCACCCACCACACCCACCCACACACCCACACCCACCCAACCCACCCACACCCCACCCACACCCACACCCACCCACCCACCCACACCACACCACACCCACACCCACACCCACCCACCCACCCACACCCACCCACCCACACACCCACCCACACCCACCACCCACACCCACACCACACACTCCACCCACACCCACACCACCCACACCCACCACCCACACCCACACCCACACCACACCACGCCACACACACGCCTCCACACCCACCCACACGCCCGCCCGCCCGCCCGCCCGCCCGCCCGGGCAGACACACAGACACACAGACACACACAGGCACACACATTGGGGTATTCCACCGCGCACCGCACCGCAGACACACACATTGGGGTATTCCAAAACAGATCGACCAACACAATCTCTAAATAACACACATCTGAAATTTCGATAAAACTACGTGTCTGGGGTTATCTCGGCTGTTGATTCACGCTGTGAACTTTTCAGCCTCGTCCGTCAAATGGTTTTCGAGTTACAGCCTCGGGCAACTTTGTAATGTCAAGCAAAACTCAAATTTTCAGCGCACAATAGTCTCCCATCTAAACCAGTAAAACGCCTTAATCGGCGGTAACCAAGCTGTTGCTTTCCCTGGGGACAAACTACATACAAAATAAGTTGTATTACTTTTATCATGATCTCCTTTCTCGAATCCGCCAAAAGGGAGCACGTCCTGAGCGCTGCAAGCTTTGTCGTATACATTAATGCTTAGATAAATCAAGCCATTTTTGATCAAGAATGATTTTTTGTTCATTTCGACGTTTGCTTGTGCCAGGCGCTGTGGTACCACCCCTATCAGAACACACCATACCAAAAACAAAATTGATTTGATGGACCTATCCAATGGTGAAAACCCGATCTCAATCGGAGCAGTAGTTGCAAAGTTATTAGCTTCCGAAAAGCGTCTGCACGGCCGTGTCGGGCCGTATCAGGCCGTGTCGGGCCATGTCGGGCCGTGTCGAGCCGGTTCGGGCTGGGTCGAATGTAAATTTGTCTAGTAAGTTGACGAGAAACCTCAAGAGCGCTTCGCACCCGCTCGGTAATCACCAGAATCATCAGGAACAATAGATTATTATGATGTAATCATTTTTGGAAATTCGGTAATTTTGCTATTTCAACACGTAATCTCAGGTCAAATCACGTGATTTTAGAATGTGCTCTTTTAAAAATTCGGACTTTTTTTCCATGCCAGAATGGACATCGATACATAAACCTTCGAAGTTTAAAAAAATTGTGATAGTTCTTTTTTCTTCTAAATATATTTTTTATTTTTGTATTTGGAAGAAAAAAATGGTCACCAGCGCGGTCTTTGGTAATAACTTCGCACGTAATTGTGCTCAATTAAACGGCATTATGCTTAGGTATCTCGTCGACCTGCTTTCAATGAGTATACATCAGCCTGTAGTCGCTCTGTGACCTCAATGTCACGTGACCAGAAGTCACCCGGTGCAGTCCACGTCAGATCGACCAAACCATAACATCCTACTTCTCACATTTCGATTGAACTAGGTGTCGGCGGTTATCTGGCCGTACATTCACGCTGTAAAATGTTCAGGCCCCGTCCGTCGAACGGTTTTCGAGTTATAACCTCAGGCATCTTTTGATGTTGCACAAAGGTTTAATTTTCTTCGGGCGATATATATATATATCGGATATATCCTATAAATAATTCGAATGATATAAAACTATGTATCATAAGAATCGCCATGAACCACAATTAACGTAATGTAATCTTGTGTGAGAACTCGAATGGAAAAGTGTCGAAATTTTGGCATGTGACCTCAGGTCAGGTGATTTCGTTATGTACTCAGTTAAAGTTCGTGTGATTTTCTTAGGTGGAATAGGAGGGTGCAAGCCCTTTGAATCAGGTGCCAACCTATTTCCCTCAATGATCAAGATCACATGACGACGTAATTCCAATATTTCGCCGATAGAGGCGTCTGTGGGTCCTCAAGATCTCTTTTTTCTCGTCTATTTTCCAGACAGAGAATGTTATAAAAATAGCTAAAAGTGTCTTCCAGAGAAAACAAACCGTTAAATTGTGCGAAATAAAACGAAAATGTCCACAAATTATCTATTGTATAATCAAGCAAGGTATTGTATAATCATTTGGGAAATCAACCCCAGGCCGTGACCTTGAGGTCATGGAATCACCTGCGGGGGTCATGCTATGCATCATTGAATGCAGCTCGACGAGACGGATATAATGCCGTTGAGTTAAGCTCTCTAGCACAATAAGTATGTACAAAGTTGTTACCAAAGACCCCCCAAAAAAGGAATAACCTATCTCCAATTTTTTACCATCGAAGGCCAATATATCGAAGTCGATTCTGGCAAGAAACACATTCCTGAATTTTAATGGACCACATGATAAAATCACGCGATCTGACCTTAGATCACTGTGGGGCATTCCACAGTAAGACAGACCGGTGGGTGCGCCTGACCATTTTTTATTTGCTTGAAAAGTTGTGCATTGGGGTTCCAAGGCGGGGAATTCATTGGTGGTGACCAAAAATTTCCCCCAATTTTTTTTCTTCACCAAAATACGGCCTTCCGTATTTTCGCAAGTTCACTGTGCAGGCCTAATTTTGACGACCAATAACTCCGAGACAAAAACAAAAACCATTTTGAAACTTGTTTTGTTTGATCAGGATTAGTCGAAGAACAATTTGGCAATCACGGATTTTCTATAAAAAAAATATCTCACGTGACCTCGTGACCTACTTTTTGCGCCGTGATCTTGACCTGTTGGAAACTGAAATTAACATTTTCGTCTGATGACGATTTGAGCTTCATTGATGTACTTTGTGACCTCGTGACCTACAATTTGCGCGCGTGACCTTGACCTGTTCGAAACTGAGATTATTTTGTTTTCGTCTGATGACGATTTTAGTTCCATTGATATGTCTTTCGTATAAAAAAATAATATGAAAAGTGGGCTTCGACCTGTAAAAACTACTTTTGAGACTTGCAATGCACACAATACGCTGTTGGGGTACGTTACGTTGTATTGACCTGGCGATCATATGGCGACCTGATGTCGGTGTAACAGGCACCAACCGAGAGGTTTCGTCGCCAGGAGTAACTTTGGACTTTGTTTCGAAAGCGTATGTGAAGTAGATGCGAAGTTATCGACGGACATGTGCCTAAACAGCGTATTATGTCAGCATTGCAAGACTCAAAAATTATTTGTACAGGTCGAACCCCACTTTGTTCTTTTTTATACGAAAGGACATCAATGAAGCTCAAATCTTCATCAGACGGAAATTTTTATTTCAGTTTCCAACAGGGCAAGACAGGGGCGTAGGAACTATGTTCAAGTTGGGGGGAGGGGGGGGGGGGGGCATGAGGCATTCTGATTCGATTATTTCAAGCAACGCCCGTAGGCGTGATGTTTAAAATCAAAAATGTTGGGGGCTGCCCCCCCCCCCCTCTGTTCCTACGCCTATGGGTCAAGATCACGGGCGCAAAAAGTAGGTCACGAAATTACGTGACAAAAAAACAAACAACAAAAATCGAAACTCCGCGTTTGCCAAATTGTTTTTCGACTAATCCTGATCCAAACAAAAACAAAAAGTTTATCAAAATCTCTTTTTTTTAGTCTCGGAGTCGTCAAAATTAGGTCTGCATTAGTGAACTTGGGAAAATATGGAAGGCCGTATCTTGAAAAATGTATTTGTATTTTGTTTGGTCACCACCAATTAATTCCCTGCCCTTGAAACACCCAGTGCACAACTTTCAAGAAAATAAAATGGTCGGACGGTAATTTTTTGGTTTGGTTGTCTCCTCGATGTAAAAATTAAAAGAAATAGTATTTTCGAAGAAGATTTATCCGCCAATGTACCAGGATAAAAAATCACAACCTGCCGGATCGGTTTGGGGGGGGGGGGGGGGGGCAAAAACATACGTTGCCTACCGATATTTCGTTGGGGTGGGTGGGGGGGGGGGGGGGCAATCGCCCATTTTGCCCAACCGTAGATCCGCCACTGGGTTGGTTTAGGGTCAAATCGCTGTTAAGACCATTAAAGTGTGTGTGTGTGTGTGTGTGTGACGTACGTAGCCATCATGAAGTGTAAATAATTTAAATTTAACAAGGATTTCTTCAAGGCGTTCAAGAAGCCCCGACAGCATGACATTGCAGGTACAGTGAAATGTGAATGCCTTTACCAGGCCACTTATCTCTACCATTTCACATTAGTCTCTGCCCTCTGGGGAAAGGTCCACTCATTTCTTTCCGGTTCCTGTCCCCTCCCAGAATGGTGCTTTTATGTTTAAAAAAAGGAATTTGGAGCTCACAAGCTGCATACTAGAATTGGGTTCAGAACAGGATACTTCGCCGTCCAAATAACGCCACGAACGAAACCAGGAAATGGTGCCGCCCCGTTCACTCGTTGGTGCCGCCTGATTTTTTAAAATCTTGTTTCCGGTTCCTGTTCCCTCACAAATTGTTGGTGCTTTATGTTTTAAAGAAGGAAATTGGGAGCTCACAAGCTGAACACTAGCATTGGCTTAGAGCAGAATACCAAGGTACAGAATACTTCGCCGTCCAAATAACGCCACGACGAAACCAGGAAATGGTACAGAAGGCCGTATAGGAGAGTAGACACATCTGGGGATTTTAGCGCCCCAATCGCTCAACATTAGCATGACGTCACTGGGTGCTTTGGTCCGACTTCGGCTACGCCGCACGCGGCTCGTGCGGTGCGAATATTTCGTACGGGATACGGATAGTTGCGCCTAAGGTACGATCCTATTAGGATTACGTTTCTCCCGCGGATAATTATCCCTCCATTAATTCATCTGAGGGGAGACGGCCATACGCTGCCCCGGTCTGTGCGATGGGCGACTGGCGAGACGGCCATACACTGCACCGGTCTGACTGAGGGTTGAGACGGGCCATGTTGCTGCCCTGTTGTGGGTGGCGCGTGGGGGAGGGGGGGGGGGGACGGCCATACGCTGCCCCGGTCTGGCCCATAGGCGTACACAAGGGGGGGGGGGGGGTGGGGGGGCAAACGGGGCAATTGCCCTCCCCTGAAGGTCTGTACGTTCCTCCTTTAGTCGAAAAAATGAATGATTTTTTTTTCAGAGAAAGATGGTGAAAATATGCCCGTTAAAAAATATAGTTGGCCAAATCTGGTGAGTTTTTTTTTGGTGGGGCACTTTATGCCCCCTGAGCAAAAATTGCCCCCCCCCCCTGGAGTGAATCCTGGGTACGCTACTGGTCTGGCTGAATGGTGAGACGGCTTATACGCTTCCCCGGTCTGGCGAGGAGCGAGGCAACCATACTCCTGCCCCGGTCTGGCTGAGGGTGAAACGGCTATACGCTGCACCGTCCGGCTGAGGGTCGAGACGGCCACTACGCTGTCCCGGTCTGGCTGAGGGGCGAGACGGCCATATGCTCTACTGGGGTGGCTGAGGGGAGAGACTGCCGTACGCTTCCCCGGTCCGGCTGAAGGGCGAGACGGCCGTTCGCTGCCCCGGTCTGATGAGGGGTGAGACGGCCATGCGCTGCCCCGGTCTGGCTGAGGGGCGAGACGGGCATACGCTGCACCGGTCCGGCTGAAGGGCGAGACGGCTACACGCTGCCCGGTCTGGCTGAGGGACGAGACGGCCATATGCTGCACCGGACCAAGCTGAGGGGCGAGACGGCCGTACGCTGCCCCGGTCCTGCTGAGGGTGAGACGACCGTTACGCTGCCACGGTCCGACTGATGGGCGAGACGGCCGTTCGCTGCCCCGGTTTCGACTGAGGGGTGAGACGGCCATGCCATCCCTCAGCCCGGTCCGGCTGAGGGAGGAGACGGGCATACGTCTGCCCTGGTCTGGCTGAGGGGCGAGACGGACATAACGCTGCTCCCGGCCCGGCTGAGGGCGAGACGGCCGTACGCTGCCCACGGTTTGGCTGAGGAGCAAGACGGACATACGCTGCTCTTGTCTGGCTGAGGGGTGAGACGGCCATACGTTGTACCTGGAAATGTTGCAAATGGCATTGTTTTTGGCTTAAAAGTTAAAGATATGCTTTAAAAAAATAAAGATATATATATATTTCCAAATATAGACTTGCACTATAACTTACTTATCTAACGGCGACGACTTCAAATTGCCGCTCTTGTCAACACCCATCAAAGACCGCAAAACGCTCGAAAGCGCAGCTGCTGCGGCGACGGGGCTGGCCTCGACTGGACCACCGCACCAGCGACGTCGTTAATGCTGAGCCGCTCGGCAGCCGATACATGGGAATCCCGGGATGACACTCCCCTGAAATGGTTGCGCCGCCCCATGTCCGTAAAAGTTAGCATCATCGTCATCACCACAACTCCAGCGTCAACTTTTGATTTTCCCCAAACTTCGTATATAGGTCAATTCAGACCATGGTGATTCCAAAAATCAAGTCCATTTTGAGATAGCGATTGACCTAGGTCAAATTTGAGGTCAAACGAAGAGGGAACGCGCTGGAGCCTAAAGTTACCGAACGATTTGCTTTCAAATGTCTCAAACGTTTCTCCAGGTCAATATCTTACGTCAGCTAGAAATTCTAGTTTTCAGGTCATGACCTTCCAGGTCATGAATTATGAAGTAGAACTAAACCATATATCAAATTAGGTTCAGACCATGATACCTTCGCCGTCCAAATAACGCCACGGACGAAACCAGGAATGGTGCCGCGCCCCTGTTGGTGTCGCCTGATTTTTGTATTATTATTAATTATTATCTTTTTTCCGGTTCCTGTCCCCTCCAAAATGGCTGGTGCTTTATGTTTAAAGAAGGAAATTGGAGCTCACAAGCTGAACACTATAATTGGGTTTAGAACAGAATACTTCAGCCGTCCAAATAACGCCATGATGACAACCAGGAAAGGTGCCTCCTATCACCCCCCCCCCCAATTGGTGCCGCCTGATTTTGTATTAATGATTATATATTTTTTTGTCAAATGTTTGTGTAAATATAGCTCTGATTCCGTTGGCGACTACGAATGACGACCCCGGGGACGCGGTGCTTCGGGTAGAAACGTTTTCGCAGGGCGCCTTTGCGCCTACCACCCGTGTCCAGAGGGAGGGGTGCGAAGCTGCACAAGTTGTTTCAAGTTTTGACAGTGTACTATTAGGTACCTACTATTAATGAACACTGCTTATCATTGCTAATTACTACTACGTACTTGGTAATAACTACTGCAAGACAGACAATAATTTGGCATGGCGCTTCTCTTGATACCTGATAGCAACAACAACAAAAAACGCAAATGAGAATTCAAGAATGAGAACCGAGAAAGTACAAGAGAAACTAAAAATATCCTTATCAGTGTCAGAGAAGTGGTTCCACGACTAAGTCGCGAAAAAATTCGCCAACGGCGGAACGAAATTTTTTAACGCGTATACCAGTGCTTTTTGCGTAATTTTTGCTACGCGTTCTACACACCTTATTTTCATATAGGATAATATGTGCATATATTATGATGTGGAAAGTTGATGAATTGTCAGTCGTATTTCCTGTACAGATATGGTCTTGGCGCGTCAGTCAGGGACCGAGACTCCCGGGTCGTATGTTAAAAAGGTACCTTGTATCGTTGTGTATGGGAAGCTGGGCTCAGAGTCTCAGTCTCGGGTACTTCGTCTTCTGCATAACGTGTTTGTAGTGTCCCAGGGTTATCCATTGGCCCCGATGACGATGACGACGTTGGCGGAGTGTAACCTGAATACGCCAAACACTTTTTGGGGAGGTTTTAAAAAGTTTTTGGTTTAATTTTATGAAAAAGTACCAGTTTCCTTCCCTAAATCACTGCAGAAATTCGGATGTTGGGAATTTTGGAGGTTCCGCCTTACGATTTCTTTTTTGCAATTTGTGTTGCACTCACTGTCACGTTCCGGCCATTGTTCGGAAAGTCAAGTCTCAGTCTATTGTGTATGCTCGTCAGCCATTTGCACCACGCAGACTAGACCAAATCATTTTTTACAGTCAAAGTTTTCACGGCAACAAAAACTTCCAAGTTCAGAAAAATGAAGAAACGGGCCACTTCTCTGACACTGGTCCTTATTTCCCCTGTTCCTGTCCCTAATATTTCCTAAAATCATCCTGACATTTTGCAGTCAATTCTTTGGATCCAGAACGAGCCTCCACGCCGCAGCCGAGTCAGTGCAGCCGGCCGTCCACGCCCAGCAACCCAGCGCAGCCGGGCCGTCCACGCCTCAGTCGGCCAGCACAACCGGGCCCGACCACGCCGCAGCAGCCCAGCACGCAGCCGGGCCGACCACGCCGCAGCAAACGAGTGCAGCCGGGCCGTCGAAGGCCCACACAGCACAACAGTGGCAGGAAATTTCGAGATCAATGGAAGGCAAGACTACCCATGGATAGACTACAGCCCATAAAGGGAGACTGTAACATGTAGCACATGCATAAAAGGCGTCAGCAGAAGGGCTGTTACATGCGCAAACGCGAGTGGACATCGGCCTTCTTTGAAGGCTTCAGTAACTGGAAAAAGGCAACAGAGAAATTCCGCAAGCACGAACAAAGCGACTGTTCACAAAACACGCCATCACATAAAGTACACCTGATGTCTGCACACAGATTGGAGCAAAGCCTCAAATACAAACAACCTCAGCA
>JAXIVJ010006017.1:0-69964 GCA_036785665.1 Chirona hameri | reverse complement strand
AAGAAGAGAGAGAGAAGAAGAGAGAGAGGAGAGAGAGAGAGAGAGAGAGAGAGAGAGAGAGAGAGAGAGAGAGAGAGAGAGAGGAGAGAGGAGAAGAGAGAGAGAAGGGGCTGTGTCGTACGCGCGTCGTCTCTCTCTCGCTCTCGCTACGCTCTCTCTCTCTCGTGCTCGTCTTTCTGCTGCTCTTCTCTCGCACCTCTCTCTCTCTCTCTGTTCTGCTTTCGCTCGCTTTCTTCTTCGTTCTCCTTCGTTCGATTTCTCTACTTGCTCTCTCTTATTCTGCTCTCTCTCTTCTCTCGGTCGTTACGTTCCTGTCTCTTCTCTCTCGTTCTCGCTCGTCTGCTCTCTCTCCGCTTCCTCTTACCTCCCAACGTGTACCCGCCACTCAGTACCGTAGTCATACAAATGGCGCTCTCCGACAAATACAACCGTCATCACCAATCCTACCTCATCATTTCAGAACTGCGACCATTACACAAGATTTAGCTGAAACTTATACACATCAGCGTTTCTCTCTGACCTTACCACAAAGCAGTTCACAAGTTGTAAGAATTTTCAGAGCCAAGTCAGAAGTGAGTGACTCGTATTAACATTAAGAGTAAACTAGAGATGTATAATGCCAGCTTTGGAAACTCCGGTTAATTTCGTCTGGTCAAACTTCTGCCGCTAATTTTGCGTTCGCGGTCAAGATGGTGGGTGCTTGTGGGGTGTTTTGGCGGTCTCGTGTTGATGAGTTTTGTGGGTGTGGGGGGGAGAGCTGGGGGGGGGGTGGGGGGGGGGGGGGGGGGGGGGGGGGGGGGGGGGGGGGGGAGGGGGGGGGGGGGGGGGGGGGGGGGGGGGGGGGCGGGGGGGGGGGGGGGGGGGGGGGGGGGGGGGGGCGGGGGGCGGGGGGGGTGGGGGGGGGGGGGGGGGGGGGGGGGGGGGGGGGGGGGGGGGGGGGGGGGGGGGGGGGGGGGGGGGGGGGGGGGGGGGCCATTGACTACAAGGGGGTAGGGAGGGGCGGTGGGACGGGGGGGGGGGGTAAACGCCCCCCTGATGAATTTCGCAATAGCTGAAAACTAATAACTTACGTGAAAACTTCGGTTACCTTCTTATAAACCATTTTTGCGTCTTGTGTGCTAAAATGAAGAAATTTCGTCGATTTTTTTCTCTCGAGCTTATAGCGAATTTAGTGACGTCACTAAACACGAGTTTTACACCAAAATAAGCTAAACTTTGCTAGACCGTACAAATGCCGCATTTAAAGCAAATTGCAATCGAAAAACGCCAAAAGATAGCAAATTGCAACATCTACAAACTGGTTATCGGATTTTGGAAATTTTAGTTTTTGAACCCAAAAACTCAAAAAACTTTTTTGGGGGAAAATTTCCACAACATAAAAAATTATAAAATATATATATAAAATGGAAGATATGTCGGAGAACCATACCTAGGTAACTACCATACCAAATTTCAAACTGATATCTCCATTTTTGACTGACTTATGACATCTAAAGTATGGGAAACTCATGACGTCATATTTTGGACATTGCGTTTTTGGCTTTTATTGACTAGATACAGACAAATAAATGCCACCACTACATTTCTGATACAAAAACTGGTCTAGCAACATGCCTTTTTTGTTTAGATTTAACAATTTACATTTTTGATCTTCGGTGACCTGAACTTAACCTGAAATTGACATTTACTTTCACGTAAATGAAATCAAGTGGTAAAATGGCTATGACTATAGAATTATACGTGGAAAATAACTAATAAAACATGTGTTGAATGACTTTTGTAGATATTTTGAGCATAGTGACCTTTTGTGATCTGACCATGACCCCTTGACCTTGGCCAACAATCTCATTTAGCTTATGCGGGATATGTATCATACCTTTGGCAGCACTTTGGGTGAAACTGGTCGCATCGAAGGCTTTGGATGGAAAGTATGGCCATAAACTCAAATACGCCGATTTTGACCTTTGACCCTGACCGTGATCTGACATTTTACCTCACTTTGACATTTTTAGCATGCTTTAGATTCGTCTCATTTGAGAGATTTCGATTGCCGCCTTGCGCGTCTCGCTGCTATCATGGTTCGGAAGATAACCAGGGGGCGTTTAACGCCCCCCCCCCCCCCCCCCCCCAGTCAATGGCGTTCTGCTGAGACCCCAGTCAATGCCGGGGGTATACTAACAGCTCACGTGTGTTTCAGGTACCTGAAGGGCTGCCTACAGAGCTGTGACGACATTGACGGCTGTAACGGCGCAGAATTGGCAGCGTTGACACCAGCCAGTCCTCCTCTGGTCGCTGCTAGCTGCCGTGGCCTTCCGATAGGTCACCTCTTGCTCTTGAGCTGTCGTCTGACCCGGCAGTGGCCGTTCCGTGTGGTGACCCTGTTCAGCCCTCAGAATGACCCCAGAGACAATCGCTGAGTGAGGGATTTTGGTGTCGGCTGCGGACGCTAGCTGCGTATCTGCTGTCCTCCGAGACACGAGTAGACGGTGCGAGGCGCCGGCATATCTGTGTGAACAGCCGGCTGAAATGACGGCTGGACTTCAATAATAATTACTGCTTACTATCAATGAGCACAGATCAGCGTGAGGGAGGCTGTATTGCAATACCAATGCGTATTGTTAGGCGATCCCTGCCTTGCTACTTATATGGATAGCAATCTCCTTTGTCTAGAAATCCGTTAAAAAATATTAACGGAAATATTTTACTTTGACAAGAAAGGCATACGAAACTGTTTACATAAAAGAGAAAATAAAACACAAGATAGTATGTTAACAGCAGTTGTTAAGCTACTGTGGTGTGATATATAATTATTATCTGCTGTCGTGCGGGGGGGGGGAGACAATAATTTATCTTCGCTTCAAGGTTAAATTGGCTAAAAACATTCCCGTTTTTAATTAAAATGATGTTGTGTGCAGACTGCCCACGCCTCGAGTTGGTTTGCCTGCCTGCGCCCTGACTGTTCATATCAACTATTCCTTCGCCGAGGACTCACTTTTCTCACCGTGTATTAACACTGATATCGATCACCTAATCTCATCATAACATCAAGAAGGATCTCATCATGACATCAAGCAGGATCTCATCATGACATCAAGAAGTATTTAGACCCGGGGTCAATTTGCATCATAGCTAAGAGTAGTCTGCCATATCCGCGAGCGTATGTTGATGTCGCTTCCTGTATGGGGTGAAGTATCTCACTTCCTGACGTTTGCACAAACAGCACATGCACATATTACGCTACGTGAGTAAATCTCAAACTCGTGTACATTGTTCGTTACTTGCCGTGACATTCGTAGCAATGAATGAATAGTTGTGCGTTGGCAAACAGAAACCACTTTACCATAAATCAAGGCGTTTTCGTCAGCACTGGAATGTAACTGGTGCAATATCTTGTAAGCACTGACGACGACGGCAATTGCTGACTACCGCCTCAGCATTTACTGTTCGCCACTACACAACTTCATTCTTTGACGCATTTTCTGTTTTCCTTTGAACGTAGTCGCGAATTGGAGAGCCGCAAAATGTGCTGGTAACCATGCCAACTCACGTCACGGTATACAGTACACACGAATTGTTGTTGTATTCTTCTGCAATGACACTGAGACCTCCGCAGACTTCTGCTTACCTGAAATCCATAGCACCAGTGTGACATGGTCACGGCTTGATCATGATGGCAATATAGATCGAACAGCGATGCTGAAGGGTGACCAGCCATTGCATCAGCAGATTGGCGTCGTGCTTTGTCAGCGTGTTGTGTGCAAGGCGTTATCGAGATAAATATATATTTTGTATGCGTTCGATAGTATTTCGAACACTCTTTGTATCTCAGTCATCTGGCGGATCCTAACCATCATTTGTGCATAGTTTGTCCTTGCCATGTGCTCCTTACTGTTGAAACATTTGGATATTCGAAACATTATTTACGGAAACTGTTTTGCCTTGGATAAAAGTTAATTGCGATGTAAGTGATTGCAATTTCCCATACCCCAGGGAGAGAAATCTTCGTGAACCTGTTCTTTATTACTGACAGTCGATGTGACATGTGCAAAATGTGTTAACAGCACCGTAATCGCAACAGCCAGGCCAGTTCGGTGCCAAAGAAAAGTCACTGTTGGTAGCGGACCATGCAGACGGAGCTGGACACGTCCGGCTGGTGGTGACGGTACAGTACCGTACTGGACACGCCAGGCTGGTGGTGACGGTACAGCCGCATCACCGTACTGGACACGTCAGGCTGGTGGTGACAGTACAGCAGCATCATCGTACTGGACACGTCAGGCTAGTGGTGACGGTACAGTACCGTACTGGACACGTCAGGCTGGTGGTGACGGAACAGTAACCGTACTGTAACACGTCAGGCTGGTGGTGACGGTACAGCACCGTACTGGACACGTCAGGCTGGTGGTGACGGTACAGTACCGTACTGGACAAGTCAGGCTGGTGGTGACGGTACAGCAAGCATCTCGTACTGGACACGTCAGGCTGGTGGTGACGGTACAGTACCGTACTGGACATGTCAGGCCTGGTGGTGACGGTACGGCAGCATCACCGTACTGGACACGTTTAGGCTGGTGGTGACGGTACAGTACCGTACTGGACACGTCCGGCTGGTGGTGACGGTACAGCACGTACTGGACACGTCAGGCTGGCGGTGACGGTACAGCAGCGTACTGGACATGTCAGGCGGTGTGACGGTACAGCAGCGTACTGGACATGTCAGGCTGGTGGTGACGGTACAGCAGCGTACTGGACATGTCAGGCTGGTGGTGACGGTACAGCAGCGTACTGGACGATGTCAGGCTGGTGGTGACGGTACAGCAGCATCACCGTACTGGACACGTCAGGCTGGTGGTGACGGTACTGCAGCGTACTGGACATGTCAGGCATGGTGGTGACGGTACAGCAGCATCACCGTACTGGACATGTTCAGGCGGTGGTGGTGATGGTACAGCACCGTACTGGACACGTCAGGCTGGTGGTGACGGTACAGCAGCGTACTGGACATGTCAGGCTGGTGGTGACGGTACAGCAGCATCACCAGTACTGGACACGTCCGGCTGGTTGGTGACGGTACAACACGTACTGGACACGTCAGGCTGGTGGTGACGGTACGGCAGCATCACCGTACTGGACACATCAGGCTGGTGGTGACGGTACAGCAGCATCACCGTACTGGACACGTCAGGCTAGTGGTGACAGTACAGTACCGTACTGGACACGTCCGGCTGGTGGTGACGGTACAGCCACCGTACTGGACCGTCAGGCTGGTGGTGACAATGCAGTACCGTACTGGACACGTCCGGCTGGTGGTGACGGCATACAACACCCGTACTGGACACGTCAGCTGGTGGTGACGGTACGGCAGCATCACCGTACTGGACACATCAGGCTGGTGGTGACGGTACAGCAGCATCACCGTACTGGGACACGTCAGGCTAGTGGTGACAGTACAGTACCGTACGGACACGTCCGGCTGGTGGTGACGGTACAGCACCGTACTGGACACGTCAGGCTGGTGGTGACGGTACGGCAGCATCACCGTACTGGACACGTCAGGCTGGTGGTGACGGTACAGCAGCATCACCGTACTGGACACGTACCCGGCTGGTGGTGACGGTACAGCACCGTACTGGACATGTCAGGCTGGTGGTGACGGTAAAGACATAAAGACATAAAAGAAAAGTTCAACAAAGAGCCTCTTGGGCCCCTCCGAGGTTGCACCCCACCCCACCCCACCCCCACCCCCACCCCCACCCCACCCCCCCCCCCCCTCCAC
This sequence comes from Chirona hameri, assembly GCA_036785665.1. Classification (NCBI taxonomy): domain Eukaryota; kingdom Metazoa; phylum Arthropoda; class Thecostraca; order Balanomorpha; family Balanidae; genus Chirona; species Chirona hameri. The sequence goes on along the minus strand of JAXIVJ010006017.1, from coordinate 64,188 downwards.
CAGTCTCGCCCCTTCAAATCACCTTACTCTACCTGCATAAAAGAAGGCTAATCCCAAGAGTATTTATGAACTAATCCCTTCTCTGTAAAGTATTTATCTAATCTAATTTTGAAGGAAGCAAGTGTCACTGCATCAGCGACATCCCCTGGTAAGCATATCCAATGTCCTACAACCCTTCTACTGAAAAATGACTGTCGTAGCCTAGTCCTACTTTGTTTCATAATGAGTTTATGCTGATGACCTCTAGCCTCGACTGTTCCCTATTGAACTCAAACATACCCTTTAAATATCCAGGATGCTGACTATTTACAAATTTGAAGACTTCAATTAGATCTCCTCTTAGCCTTCTATATCTAAGTGAAAACCATACCCAATTTCTTTAATCATCTATCTTCATAAGGTAAACAACCAAGACAATTAACCATTTTTGTTGCCCTTTTTTAACTCTTTCTAACCAACCCAGCATCTTTCTCATATGTTGGAGAACCAGGCTTGTACACAATACTCAAATGTGGTCTAACGTATGCACAATACAATTTTGTTATTACCTTTTCACTCTTGTAGGTAAACATTTCTGGTTAATGGCCCCCTAGCATTCTAAGTGCCTTTTCTCCCCCCTAGCTTCTACAACCTGGTCTGACGCTGATAGTCAATTGTTTACCACGACACCTAAATCTCTTTCCTTTTCAATCTGCTCCATTTTCTGCCCACCCATTTCATACTATGTTTAACTGCTAGCCGTCCAGCGTGCATAATCTTACATTTACTCAAATTGAATTCATCTGCCATGCTTCAGACCGCTCAACTAGCTTGTCCAGATCTGATTTGAAAAACATCCTGATCATGTTTTCCTCTAATAATCCTGACAACTTTTAGATCGTCTGCAAATTTCAAAGACTTTGCTGTCTATACTGTTCTCAATTGCATTCCCAAATATTATAAAAAGCAATGGGCCCCAGGACTGAGCCCTGTGGAACCCCACTGACGAACCTCCTTCCATTGTGATTGGCACCCATTCAATATAACCCTTTTGCTGGCGTCCTGAAAGCACCGTTTCTATCCAATCCAGAAATCTTGCCCCTGATCCCCATGAATTTTAAGTTGCAAACCCCAGTCTTGTATGGGGGACTTTGTCAAATGCATTACTGAAAATCAAGAAAAGCTACATCTAGCTGTTTACCCCTGATCAAAGCTATCTGTTGCAACATCCAAAAACTCCAGAAGATTAGTTAAACAAGAACGGCCCTTCCTAAAGCCATGCTGTGTATCTTTGATGAGTTCATTTTGCTCCAAGAATTCAACAATCTTATCTGTGATGATTGATTCAAGCACCTTGCAGGACTAATGAGGGTCAGACTAACCGGGTCTATAGTTTCTCCTCTTTACTTCATCTCCCTTTTTATTGAATAGGAACAACATTTGCTCTTTTCCAATCAAGTGGAATTTTACTATCTGCGAGTGATTTAGAAAATATTATGGCTAATGGAACCGACAACTCCCTTTCAGATTCTCTTAAAAGTCTAGCATGGATTTCATCAGGTCCCTTCTGCCTTGTTAGGCCTTACTTTCTTTAGATATTCTAGAACAAGTTCACTACCTTATGCCACCTAGCTCTCACTATAGTCTCCTCTGTCTCTAGCTCAGGCTGAAGTGCTGCAATACTACTCTGGTCCTCGATAGTAAAGACATATTGAAACTGATCATTAAGCACTTCAACCATTTCACTGTCCTTGCTAACTAACACTTCATCTACCTTAAATGGACCTATATTTTTGGAAACTGTACTGAACTTATAAAAACTGAAGAACTTCTTACTACTTGCATTACAATGTCTAGCTAATCAAGTTCCTTTGCCATTTAGCTGCTCTGACCTTTTTCTTAACTGAATTTCTTGCATCTGGTAGGACTTCTGATTTATATCTAGTGAAGATCCCTTCAAAATGCCAAATGCACTTCTTTTAGCTTGTATAGCACTCCCTTACTTCTTCTGGGGTAAGCCAAACTGGTTTGCCCCTTGGTTCTGTTACGTTTGTGCCTGAGGGGTATATGCCGATTCTGAATTTGGCTTAATCTAGCTTTGAAAACATTCCAGGCCTCACATGCATCTAAACCTGCCAACTCAACGTTCCATTTTATCTGTGCGAGGTCATTTCTAATACCATCAAAATCAGCCCGGCTGAAGTTTGGAACCATAATAAGGTTATCTTTGGGCCTCATTTCTGATGAGATATTGAATTTAACCATATTGTGATCACTGGTTCCTAGACCTGCACAAATACTTATGTCACTAACTAGATCACTGTTGTCTGAGAATACAAGGTCTAGAATGGAGCAATGTCTGGTTGGCTCTGTTACAAACTGATGCATGAAAAGCTCCTCTTCAAAGATTTGCCTGTACAACCTACACTCATTTGTTTCCTCTGCTATACTTTCGTATCCTCTTAAGTTAAAATCTCTCATAATAAGACACTGAGCCCGAAAGTTCCTACGTATTTCCTCACAAATATCTTGGTCTGTTTCAGCTTGGGAGTTCCTTGGAAGATTCCCTGGTCTGTAAAATGCACCTATCCTCAACCTTCCTCTGTTTCCTGTACCAATTTTAATGTCAAGCCAGATTGATTCTACTTCTTTTACTTTACTAGAATCATCAACTCTAGTAGTGCAGTACAAGCTATTTACATATACAAACACTCCGCCCCCCTGCCGTGATTCTCTGCAGTATGAGAACATGTTATACCCTTGTAACTCGAAATCCTGTAGCCTATCCCTATTATACCCCTCACTAACCCTTGTCTCGGTTACACAAATGATATCAGGCTTTTCAAGGGCAACATAACACTCAAACTCATCAAATTTAGACCTAATACTTTGGGCATTCAGCAACACACATGTGATCTTATACTTTGAGCTGACTCTACTAATTCTGAGGGAATTATGATCTACGTTCCTATTCTGACATGAACTTCTACCAATGCTTACTTCCTGATGCCCTAGTACTAGCGTCCCTGAACCCCCCCCCCCCCCCCCCCCCCCCCCCCCCCCCTCCTACCTAGTTTCCCTGAATGACACTTATGTAGGCATCTCCCAAAGCCCTTGCCCCCTCATCCGATAAGTGAAGCCCATCCTTCATATAGTACCTACGCCACTCATAGAACTGATCCCATAAGTCTACATAACTAAGCCCCATAGCTGAACATAAGTTCTGAACTGAGCTGTTCACAGACAGAGCTCTCGAGTACCACTCCTCACTGGCTCCACAGCGAGGGAGGATGCCAGTCACAATGACTGGTTTCCTGGACTCCTTCAACCTCTGCAGCAGGCTCCCGGTACTCCGCTCCGGTACTCTCACACTCTGCCTAGGTCCTATGTCGTTCACCCCCACCTGTAGTATAACTGTCTCCGGGCTACTCCTACCAAGTTCTGCCTCAATGACAGGGCCCATATCAACTACTCTTGCCCCTGGTTTGACTATACATCTGTCCCTCTTCCCACAGAATGTTCGCCTTAAGGGCCTTACCCTTGAGTCCCCAACCACTAAATGCTGAATCTCTTCCCTGTCACTTTCAGCTGCTGACTCTAACGGCACTGAACCTATTTGCTATTGTAACCTGCGGATGTTCTCTGGGGCTGTACTGCCTGACTCTACCCTGAACTTTTGTCCATCCCTCCTGATCCCCTTCCCTCTTCCTCCTCCAGATTCTGCTACCACCCTACATTACCCAGCACCCCTCCTCATCCTTACTGCCTGTGGCCCTAGCATTACTTTCCACAATGTTGAGTCTCCAGAAACGTGACCCTCCAACACACTTCCAAACCCCAGCCGCACTATCCACCTTTGCCTTATCCTCCTCCCTTATGCCCCTATCAGAACTACCTCTGGTCCCTGATCCTGTAGGCTCCTTTTCTGACCCCCTAACCACGATCTGCGCATACGTTCCTTGGTCAGGAGCTACACCCTCCTGCGGCTCATCTCTACACCTACACTTACTTAACTGCGCCTCAAGCTCTGCTACCCTAGCTTGGAGGGCCTCTAGCTCTGCTACCTTCGCCTGCAACCTAGTCATGCTCATTTGAATACACTAGTAACTTAGGTATATAACTTAGGTACTATGCACTTTTCAATACTTTACTAACTTAACTTAACTTTTTTTTGTTTTTTTGTTTGTTTTTTCTTCTTTTAAACCTTAACTAGATCTAAGTAAAGCTAGTGACACAAATCAGCTATGAGTGCACCTAATACTAGACTAAATATCTAATCCTTAAATAAACTGAATACTAAATACACCTTAATTATCCCTAATTTTCTAAAAAAATATCGACTTATCCAACCCTGCAACTAATAACACAAAAATAAGACTAAGACAATTTTGGCGCACACAAGCTAGAATGAAAAGTCCTTTAAAAAGCAAGTAAGAGGTAACAGCTAACTATGAATGCTTAAAAATAATACCTAAACGATCCACAAAACTAAATATCTAATCCTTATATCTAAATATAATGTGGTTCCTCAAAAAATACACAAAACAACAGAGCTATCCAACAGCTACTTAGCTTGGCTAAAGCGGGTACAGTACCGTACTGGACACGTCCGGCTGGTGGTGACGGTACAGCACCGTACTGGACACGTCCGGCTGGTGGTGACGGTACAGCACCGTACTGGACACGTCAGGCTGGTGGTGACGGTACAGCACCGTACTGGACACGTCCGGCTGGTGGTGACGGTACAGCACCGTACTGGACACGTCAGGCTGGTTGTGATGGTACAGTACCGTACTGGACACGTCAGGCTAGTGGTGACGGTACAGTACCGTACTGGACACGTCAGGCTGGTGGTGACGGTACAGTGGCACCGTACTGGACACGTCAGGCTGGTGGTGACGGTACAGTACCGTACTGGACACGTCAGGCTGGTGGTGACGGTACAGCAGCATCACCGTACTGGACATGTCAGGCTGGTGGTGACGGTACAGCAGCATCACCGTACTGGACATGTCAGGCTGGTGGTGACGGTACAGCAGCATCACCGTACTGGACATGTCAGGCTGGTGGTGACGGTACAGTACCGTACTGGACACGTCAGGCTGGTGGTGACGGTACAGTGGCACCGTACTGGACACGTCAGGCTGGTGGTGACGGTACAGTACCGTACTGGACACGTCAGGCTGGTGGTGACGGTACAGCAGCATCATCGTACTGGACACGTCAGGCTGGTGGTGACGGTACAGTACCGTACTGGACACGCCAGGCTGGTGGTGACGGTACAGCATCGTACTGGACACGTCAGGTTGGTGGTGACGGTACAGTACCGTACTGGACACGTCAGGCTGGTGGTGACGGTACAGTACCGTACTGGACACGTCAGGCTGGTGGTGACGGTACAGCAGCATCATCGTACTGGACACGTCAGGCTGGTGGTGACGGTACAGCAGCATCATCGTACTGGACACGTCAGGCTGGTGGTGACGGTACAGTACCGTACTGGACACGTCAGGCTGGTGGTGACGGTACAGTACCGTACTGGACACGTCAGGTTGGTGCTGACGGTACAGCATCGTACTGGACACGTTAGGCTGGTGGTGACGGTACAGTACCGTACTGGACACGTCAGGCTGGTGGTGACGGTACAGCACCGTACTGGACACGTCAGGCTGGTGGTGACGGTACAGTACCGTACTGGACAAGTCCGGCTGGTGGTGACGGTACAGCAGCGTACTGGACATGTCAGGCTGGTGGTGACGGTACAGTACCGTACTGGACAAGTCAGGCTGGTGGTGACGGTACAGCAGCGTACTGGACACGTCAGGCTGGTGGTGACGGTACAGCAGCGTACTGGACACGTCAGGCTGGTGGTGACGGTACAGTACCGTACTGGACAAGTCAGGCTGGTGGTGACGGTACAGCAGCGTACTGGACATGTCAGGCTGGTGGTGACGGTACAGCAGCGTACTGGACACGTCAGGCTGGTGGTGACGGTACAGCAGCACCGTACTGGACACGTCAGGCTGGTGGTGACGGTACAGCAACATCACCGTACTGGACACGTCAGGCTGGTGGTGACGGTACAGCAGCATCACCGTACTGGACACGTCCGGCTGGTGGTGACGGTACAGCAGCATCACCGTACTGGACACGTCAGGCTGGTGGTGACGGTACGGCAGCATCACCGTACTGGACATGTCAGGCTGGTGGTGACGGTACAGCACCGTACTGGACATGTCAGACTGGTGGTGACGGTACAGTACCGTACTGGACACGTCAGGCTGGTGGTGACGGTACAGTACCGTACTGGACACGTCAGGCTGGTGGTGACGGTACAGTACCGTACTGGACACGTCAGGCTGGTGGTGACGGTACAGCAGCATCACCGTACTGGACACGTCAGGCTGGTGGTGACGGTACAGTAACGTACTGGACACGTCAGGTTGGTGCTGACGGTACAGCATCGTACTGGATACGTCAGGCTGGTGGTGACGGTACAGCATCATCGTACTGGACACGTCAGGCTGGTGGTGACGGTACAGCACCGTACTGGACACGTCAGGCTGGTGGTGACGGTACAGCAGCGTACTGGACATGTCAGGCTGGTGGTGACGGTACAGTACCGTACTGGACACGTCAGGCTGGTGGTGACGGTACAGCAGCATCACCGTACTGGACACGTCAGGCTAGTGGTGACGGTACAGTACCGTACTGGACACGTCAGGTTGGTGGTGACGGTACAGCAGCGTACTGGACATGTCAGGCTGGTGGTGACGGTACAGCATCATCGTACTGGACACGTCAGGCTGGTGGTGACGGTACAGCAGCGTACTGGACACGTCAGGTTGGTGCTGACGGTACAGCATCGTACTGGACACGTCAGGCTGGTGGTGACGGTACAGCATCGTACTGGACACGTCAGGCTGGTGGTGACGGTACAGCATCATCGTACTGGACACGTCAGGCTGGTGGTGACGGTACAGCAGCGTCCTGGACATGTCAGGCTGTTGGTGACGGTACAGCACCGTACTGGACATGTCAGGCTGGTGGTGACGGTACAGCAGCATCACCGTACTGGACACGTCAGGCTGGTGCTGACGGTACAGCAGCATCACCGTACTGGGCACGTCAGGCTGGTGGTGACGGTACAGTACCGTACTGGACACGTCAGGCTGGTGGTGACGGTACAGCAGCATCACCGTACTGGACATGTCAGGCTGGTGGTGACGGTACAGTACCGTACTGGACACGTCAGGCTGGTGGTGACGGTACATCACCGTACTGGACACGTCAGGCTGGTGGTGACGGTACAGTACCGTACTGGACACGTCAGGCTGGTGGTGACGGTACAGTACCGTACTGGACACGTCAGGCTGGTGGTGACGGTACAGTACCGTACTGGACACGTCAGGCTGGTGGTGACGGTACAGCACCGTACTGGACACGTCCGACTGGTGGTGACGGTACAGCAGCATCACCGTACTGGACACGTCAGGCTGGTGGTGACGGTACAGTACCGTACTGGACACGTCAGGTTGGTGCTGACGGTACAGCATCGTACTGGACACGTCAGGCTGGTGGTGACGGTACAGCATCATCGTACTGGACACGTCAGGCTGGTGGTGACGGTACAGCAGCGTACTGGGCATGTCAGGCTGGTGGTGACGGTACAGCACCGTACTGGACATGTCAGGCTGGTGGTGACGGTAAACCAGCATCACCGTACTGGACACGTCAGGCTGGTGCTGACGGTACAGCAGCATCACCGTACTGGACACGTCAGGCTGGTTGTGACGGTACAGTACCGTACTGGACACGTCAGGCTGGTGGTGACGGTACAGCAGCATCACCGTACTGGACACGTCAGGCTGGTGGTGACGGTACAGTACCGTACTGGACACGTCAGGCTGGTGGTGACGGTACATCACCGTACTGGACACGTCAGGCTGGTGGTGACGGTACAGTACCGTACTGGACACGTCCGGCTGGTGGTGACGGTACAGCAGCATCACCGTACTGGACACGTCAGGCTGGTGGTGACGGTACAGTACCGTACTGGACACGTCAGGCTGGTGGTGACGGTACAGTACCGTACTGGACACGTCAGGCTGGTGGTGACGGTACATCACCGTACTGGACACGTCAGGTTGGTGGTGACGGTACAGTACCGTACTGGACACGTCCGGCTGGTGGTGACGGTACAGCAGCATCACCGTACTGGACACGTCAGGCTGGTGGTGACGGTACAGTACCGTACTGGACACGTCAGGCTGGTGGTGACGGTACAGCATCATCGTACTGGACACGTCAGGCTGGTGGTGACGATACAGCACCGTACTGGACAAGTCAGGCTGGTGGTGACGGTACAGTACCGTACTGGACACGTCCGGTTGGTGGTGACGGTACAGCAGCGTACTGGACATGTCAGGCTGGTGGTGACGGTACAGTACCGTACTGGACACGTCAGGCTGGTTGTGACGGTACAGTACCGTACTGGACACGTCAGGCTGGTGGTGACGGTACAGTGGCACCGTACTGGACATGTCAGGCTGGTGGTGACGGTACAGTACCGTACTGGACACGTCAGGCTGGTGGTGACGGTACAGCAGCATCATCGTACTGGACATGTCAGGCTGGTGGTGACGGTACAGTACCGTACTGGACACGTCAGGCTGGTGGTGACGGTACAGCACCGTACTGGACACGTCAGGCTGGTGGTGACGGTACAGTACCGTACTGGACACGTCAGGCTGGTGGTGACGGTACAGCAGCATCACCGTACTGCACACGTTAGGCTGGTGGTGACGGTACAGTACCGTACTGGACACGTCAGGCTGGTGGTGACGGTACAGCACCGTACTGGACACGTCAGGCTGGTGGTGACGGTACAGTACCGTACTGGACACGTCAGGCTGGTGGTGACGGTACAGCAGCATCACCGTACTGGACACGTCAGGCTGGTGGTGACGGTACAGCAGCATCACCGTACTGGACACGTCAGGCTGGTGGTGACGGTACAGCACCGTACTGGACACGTCAGGCTGGTGGTGACGGTACAGTACCGTACTGGACACGTCAGGCTGGTGGTGACGGTACAGCACCGTACTGGACACGTCAGGCTGGTGGTGACGGTACAGCATCGTACTGGACACGTCAGGCTGGTTGTGACGGTACAGTACCGTACTGGACACGTCAGGCTGGTGGTGACGGTACAGCAGCATCGTACTGGACACGTCAGGCTGGTGGTGACGGTACAGTACCGTACTGGACACGTCAGGCTGGTGGTGACGGTACAGCAGCATCGTACTGGACACGTCAGGCTGGTGGTGACGGTACAGCAGCATCACCGTACTGGACACGTCAGGCTGGTGGTGACGGTACAGCAGCATCACCGTACTGGACACGTCCGGCTGGTGGTGACGGTACAGCAGCATCACCGTACTGGACACGTCAGGCTGGTGGTGACGGTACGGCAGCATCACCGTACTGGACATGTCAGGCTGGTGGTGACGGTACAGCACCGTACTGGACATGTCAGACTGGTGGTGACGGTACAGTACCGTACTGGACACGTCAGGCTGGTGGTGACGGTACAGTACCGTACTGGACACGTCAGGCTGGTGGTGACGGTACAGTACCGTACTGGACACGTCAGGTTGGTGCTGACGGTACAGCATCGTACTGGACACGTCAGGCTGGTGGTGACGGTACAGTACCGTACTGGACACGTCAGGCTGGTGGTGACGGTACAGTACCGTACTGGACACGTCAGGCTGGTGGTGACGGTACATCACCGTACTGGACATGTCAGGCTGGTGGTGACGATACAGCATCATCGTACTGGACATGTCAGGCTGGTGGTGACGGTACAGCAGCATCACCGTACTGGACACGTCAGGCTGGTGGTGACGGTACAGTACCGTACTGGACACGTCCGGCTGGTGGTGACGGTACAGCAGCATCACCGTACTGGACACGTCAGGCTGGTGATGACGGTACAGTACCGTACTGGACACGTCAGGCTGGTGGTGACGGTACAGCAGCATCACCGTACTGGACACGTCAGGCTGGTGGTGACGGTACAGTACCGTACTGGACACGTCAGGCTGGTGGTGACGGTAGAGTACCGTACTGGACACGTCCGGCTGGTGGTGACGGTACAGCAGCATCACCGTACTGGACACGTCAGGCTGGTGGTGACGGTACAGTACCGTACTGGACACGTCAGGCTGGGTGACGGTACAGTACCGTACTGGACACGTCAGGCTGGTGGTGACGGTACAGTACCGTACTGGACACGTCAGGCTGGTGGTGACGGTACAGTACCGTACTGGACACGTCAGGTTGGTGCTGACGGTACAGCATCGTACTGGATACGTCAGGCTGGTGGTGACGGTACAGCATCATCGTACTGGACACGTCAGGCTGGTGGTGACGGTACAGCACCGTACTGGACACGTCAGGCTGGTGGTGACGGTACAGCAGCGTACTGGACATGTCAGGCTGGTGGTGACGGTACAGTACCGTACTGGACACGTCAGGCTGGTGGTGACGGTACGGCAGCATCACCGTACTGGACACGTCAGGCTGGTGGTGACGGTACAGCAGCATCACCGTACTGGACACGTCAGGCTAGTGGTGACGGTACAGTACCGTACTGGACACGTCAGGTTGGTGGTGACGGTACAGCAGCGTACTGGACATGTCAGGCTGGTGGTGACGGTACAGCATCATCGTACTGGACACGTCAGGCTGGTGGTGACGGTACAGCAGCGTACTGGACACGTCAGGTTGGTGCTGACGGTACAGCATCGTACTGGACACGTCAGGCTGGTGGTGACGGTACAGCAGCGTACTGGACACGTCAGGTTGGTGCTGACGGTACAGCATCGTACTGGACACGTCAGGCTGGTGGTGACGGTACAGCATCATCGTACTGGACACGTCAGGCTGGTGGTGACGGTACAGCAGCGTACTGGACATGTCAGGCTGGTGGTGACGGTACAGCACCGTACTGGACATGTCAGGCTGGTGGTGACGGTACAGCAGCATCACCGTACTGGACACGTCAGGCTGGTGCTGACGGTACAGCAGCATCATCGTACTGGGCAAGTCAGGCTGGTGGTGACGGTACAGTACCGTACTGGACACGTCAGGTTGGTGGTGACGGTACAGTACCGTACTGCACACGTCAGGCTGGTGGTGACGGTACAGCAGCATCACCGTACTGGACACGTCAGGCTGGTGGTGACGGTACAGTACCGTACTGGACACGTCAGGTTGGTGCTGACGGTACAGCATCGTACTGGACACGTCAGGCTGGTGGTGACGGTACAGCACCGTACTGGACACGTCAGGCTGGTGGTGACGGTACAGCACCGTACTGGACACGTCCGGCTGGTGGTGACGGTACAGCACCGTACTGGACACGTCAGGCTGGTGGTGACGGTACAACACCGTACTGGACACGTCCGGCTGGTGGTGACGGTACAGCAGCATCACCGTACTGGACACGTCAGGCTGGTGGTGACGGTACAGTACCGTACTGGACACGTCAGGTTGGTGCTGACGGTACAGCATCGTACTGGACACGTCAGGCTGGTGGTGACGGTACAGCATCATCGTACTGGACACGTCAGGCTGGTGGTGACGGTACAGCAGCGTACTGGGCATGTCAGGCTGGTGGTGACGGTACAGCACCGTACTGGACATGTCAGGCTGGTGGTGACGGTACAGCAGCATCACCGTACTGGACACGTCAGGCTGGTGCTGACGGTACAGCAGCATCACCGTACTGGACACGTCAGGCTGGTTGTGACGGTACAGTGCCGTACTGGACACGTCAGGCTGGTGGTGACGGTACAGCAGCATCACCGTACTGGACACGTCAGGCTGGTGGTGACGGTACAGTACCGTACTGGACACGTCAGGCTGGTGGTGACGGTACATCACCGTACTGGACACGTCAGGTTGGTGGTGACGGTACATCACCGTACTGGACACGTCAGGCTGGTGGTGACGGTACAGTACCGTACTGGACATGTCAGGCTGGTGGTGACGGTACAGTACCGTACTGGACACGTCAGGCTGGTGGTGACAGTACAGTACCTTACTGGACATGTCAGGCTGGTGGTGACGGTACAGTACCGTACTGGACACGTCAGGCTGGTGGTGACGGTACATCACCGTACTGGACACGTCAGGCTGGTGGTGACGGTACAGTACCGTACTGGACACGTCAGGCTGGTGGTGACGGTACAGCACCGTACTGGACACGTCAGGCTGGTGGTGACGGTACAGCAGCGTACTGGACATGTCAGGCTGGTGGTGACGGTACAGTACCGTACTGGACACGTCAGGCTGGTGGTGACGGTACAGCAGCATCACCGTACTGGACACGTCAGGCTGGTGGTGACGGTACAGTACCGTACTGGACACGTCAGGTTGGTGGTGACGGTACAGCAGCATCACCGTACTGGACACGTCAGGCTGGTGGTGACGGTACAGCAGCATCACCGTACTGGACACGTCAGGCTGGTGGTGACGGTACAGTACCGTACTGGACACGTCAGGCTGGTGGTGACGGTACGGCAGCATCACCGTACTGGACACGTCAGGCTGGTGGTGACGGTACAGCACCGTACTGGACACGTCAGGCTGGTGGTGACGGTACAGTACCGTACTGGACACGTCAGGCTGGTGGTGACGGTAGGTTGGTGGTGACGGTACAGCAGCATCACCGTACTGGACACGTCAGGCTGGTGGTGACGGTACAGCAGCATCACCGTACTGGACACGTCAGGCTGGTGGTGACGGTACAGTACCGTACTGGACATGTCAGGCTGGTGGTGACGGTACAGCAGCATCACCGTACTGGACACGTCAGGCTGGTGGTGACGGTACAGCACCGTACTGGACACGTCAGGCTGGTGGTGACGGTACAGTACCGTACTGGACACGTCAGGCTGGTGGTGACGGTACAGCAGCATCATCGTACTGGACATGTCAGGCTGGTGGTGACGGTACAGTACTGTACTGGACATGTCAGGCTGGTGGTGACGGTACAGTACCGTACTGGACACGTCAGGTTGGTGGTGACGGTACAGCAGCATCACCGTACTGGACACGTCAGGCTGGTGGTGACGGTACAGCAGCATCACCGTACTGTACACGTCAGGCTGGTGGTGACGGTACAGTACCGTACTGGACACGTCAGGCTGGTGGTGACGGTACGGCAGCATCACCGTACTGGACACGTCAGGCTGGTGGTGACGGTACAGTACCGTACTGGACATGTCAGGCTGGTGGTGACGGTACAGCACTGTACTGGACACGTCCGGCTGGTGGTGACGGTACAGTACCGTACTGGACACGTCAGGCTGGTGGTGACGATACATCACCGTACTGGACACGTCAGGCTGGTGGTGACGGTACAGTACCGTACTGGACACGTCAGGCTGGTGGTGACGGTACAGTACCGTACTTGACACGTCAGGCTGGTGGTGACGGTACAGTACCGTACTGGACACGTCAGGCTGGTGGTGACGGTACAGCACCGTACTGGACACGTCAGGCTGGTGGTGACGGTACAGTACCGTACTGGACACGTCAGGCTGGTGGTGACGGTACAGCAGCATCACCGTACTGGACACGTCAGGCTGGTGGTGACGGTACAGCAGCATCACCGTACTGGACACGTCAGGCTGGTGGTGACGGTACAGCACCGTACTGGACACGTCAGGCTGGTGGTGACGGTACAGCAGCATCACCGTACTGCACACGTTAGGCTGGTGGTGACGGTACAGTACCGTACTGGACACGTCAGGCTGGTGGTGACGGTACAGCACCGTACTGGACACGTCAGGCTGGTGGTGACGGTACAGTACCGTACTGGACACGTCAGGCTGGTGGTGACGGTACAGCAGCATCACCGTACTGGACACGTCAGGCTGGTGGTGACGGTACAGCAGCATCACCGTACTGGACACGTCAGGCTGGTGGTGACGGTACAGCACCGTACTGGACACGTCAGGCTGGTGGTGACGGTACAGTACCGTACTGGACACGTCAGGCTGGTGGTGACGGTACAGCACCGTACTGGACACGTCAGGCTGGTGGTGACGGTACAGCATCGTACTGGACACGTCAGGCTGGTTGTGACGGTACAGTACCGTACTGGACACGTCAGGCTGGTGGTGACGGTACAGCAGCATCGTACTGGACACGTCAGGCTGGTGGTGACGGTACAGTACCGTACTGGACACGTCAGGCTGGTGGTGACGGTACAGCAGCATCGTACTGGACACGTCAGGCTGGTGGTGACGGTACAGCAGCATCACCGTACTGGACACGTCAGGCTGGTGGTGACGGTACAGCAGCATCACCGTACTGGACACGTCCGGCTGGTGGTGACGGTACAGCAGCATCACCGTACTGGACACGTCAGGCTGGTGGTGACGGTACGGCAGCATCACCGTACTGGACATGTCAGGCTGGTGGTGACGGTACAGCACCGTACTGGACATGTCAGACTGGTGGTGACGGTACAGTACCGTACTGGACACGTCAGGCTGGTGGTGACGGTACAGTACCGTACTGGACACGTCAGGCTGGTGGTGACGGTACAGTACCGTACTGGACACGTCAGGTTGGTGCTGACGGTACAGCATCGTACTGGACACGTCAGGCTGGTGGTGACGGTACAGTACCGTACTGGACACGTCAGGCTGGTGGTGACGGTACAGTACCGTACTGGACACGTCAGGCTGGTGGTGACGGTACATCACCGTACTGGACATGTCAGGCTGGTGGTGACGATACAGCATCATCGTACTGGACATGTCAGGCTGGTGGTGACGGTACAGCAGCATCACCGTACTGGACACGTCAGGCTGGTGGTGACGGTACAGTACCGTACTGGACACGTCCGGCTGGTGGTGACGGTACAGCAGCATCACCGTACTGGACACGTCAGGCTGGTGATGACGGTACAGCACCGTACTGGACACGTCAGGCTGGTGGTGACGGTACAGCAGCATCACCGTACTGGACACGTCAGGCTGGTGGTGACGGTACAGTACCGTACTGGACACGTCAGGCTGGTGGTGACGGTAGAGTACCGTACTGGACACGTCCGGCTGGTGGTGACGGTACAGCAGCATCACCGTACTGGACACGTCAGGCTGCTGGTGACGGTACAGTACCGTACTGGACACGTCAGGCTGGGTGACGGTACAGTACCGTACTGGACACGTCAGGCTGGTGGTGACGGTACAGTACCGTACTGGACACGTCAGGCTGGTGGTGACGGTACAGTACCGTACTGGACACGTCAGGTTGGTGCTGACGGTACAGCATCGTACTGGATACGTCAGGCTGGTGGTGACGGTACAGCATCATCGTACTGGACACGTCAGGCTGGTGGTGACGGTACAGCACCGTACTGGACACGTCAGGCTGGTGGTGACGGTACAGCAGCGTACTGGACATGTCAGGCTGGTGGTGACGGTACAGTACCGTACTGGACACGTCAGGCTGGTGGTGACGGTACGGCAGCATCACCGTACTGGACACGTCAGGCTGGTGGTGACGGTACAGCAGCATCACCGTACTGGACACGTCAGGCTAGTGGTGACGGTACAGTACCGTACTGGACACGTCAGGTTGGTGGTGACGGTACAGCAGCGTACTGGACATGTCAGGCTGGTGGTGACGGTACAGCATCATCGTACTGGACACGTCAGGCTGGTGGTGACGGTACAGCAGCGTACTGGACACGTCAGGTTGGTGCTGACGGTACAGCATCGTACTGGACACGTCAGGCTGGTGGTGACGGTACAGCAGCGTACTGGACACGTCAGGTTGGTGCTGACGGTACAGCATCGTACTGGACACGTCAGGCTGGTGGTGACGGTACAGCATCATCGTACTGGACACGTCAGGCTGGTGGTGACGGTACAGCAGCGTACTGGACATGTCAGGCTGGTGGTGACGGTACAGCACCGTACTGGACATGTCAGGCTGGTGGTGACGGTACAGCAGCATCACCGTACTGGACACGTCAGGCTGGTGCTGACGGTACAGCAGCATCATCGTACTGGGCAAGTCAGGCTGGTGGTGACGGTACAGTACCGTACTGGACACGTCAGGTTGGTGGTGACGGTACAGTACCGTACTGCACACGTCAGGCTGGTGGTGACGGTACAGCAGCATCACCGTACTGGACACGTCAGGCTGGTGGTGACGGTACAGTACCGTACTGGACACGTCAGGTTGGTGCTGACGGTACAGCATCGTACTGGACACGTCAGGCTGGTGGTGACGGTACAGCACCGTACTGGACACGTCAGGCTGGTGGTGACGGTACAGCACCGTACTGGACACGTCCGGCTGGTGGTGACGGTACAGCACCGTACTGGACACGTCAGGCTGGTGGTGACGGTACAACACCGTACTGGACACGTCCGGCTGGTGGTGACGGTACAGCAGCATCACCGTACTGGACACGTCAGGCTGGTGGTGACGGTACAGTACCGTACTGGACACGTCAGGTTGGTTCTGACGGTACAGCATCGTACTGGACACGTCAGGCTGGTGGTGACGGTACAGCATCATCGTACTGGACACGTCAGGCTGGTGGTGACGGTACAGCAGCGTACTGGGCATGTCAGGCTGGTGGTGACGGTACAGCACCGTACTGGACATGTCAGGCTGGTGGTGACGGTACAGCAGCATCACCGTACTGGACACGTCAGGCTGGTGCTGACGGTACAGCAGCATCACCGTACTGGACACGTCAGGCTGGTTGTGACGGTACAGTGCCGTACTGGACACGTCAGGCTGGTGGTGACGGTACAGCAGCATCACCGTACTGGACACGTCAGGCTGGTGGTGACGGTACAGTACCGTACTGGACACGTCAGGCTGGTGGTGACGGTACATCACCGTACTGGACACGTCAGGTTGGTGGTGACGGTACATCACCGTACTGGACACGTCAGGCTGGTGGTGACGGTACAGTACCGTACTGGACATGTCAGGCTGGTGGTGACGGTACAGTACCGTACTGGACACGTCAGGCTGGTGGTGACAGTACAGTACCTTACTGGACATGTCAGGCTGGTGGTGACGGTACAGTACCGTACTGGACACGTCAGGCTGGTGGTGACGGTACATCACCGTACTGGACACGTCAGGCTGGTGGTGACGGTACAGTACCGTACTGGACACGTCAGGCTGGTGGTGACGGTACAGCACCGTACTGGACACGTCAGGCTGGTGGTGACGGTACAGCAGCGTACTGGACATGTCAGGCTGGTGGTGACGGTACAGTACCGTACTGGACACGTCAGGCTGGTGGTGACGGTACAGCAGCATCACCGTACTGGACACGTCAGGCTGGTGGTGACGGTACAGTACCGTACTGGACACGTCAGGTTGGTGGTGACGGTACAGCAGCATCACCGTACTGGACACGTCAGGCTGGTGGTGACGGTACAGCAGCATCACCGTACTGGACACGTCAGGCTGGTGGTGACGGTACAGTACCGTACTGGACACGTCAGGCTGGTGGTGACGGTACGGCAGCATCACCGTACTGGACACGTCAGGCTGGTGGTGACGGTACAGCACCGTACTGGACACGTCAGGCTGGTGGTGACGGTACAGTACCGTACTGGACACGTCAGGCTGGTGGTGACGGTAGGTTGGTGGTGACGGTACAGCAGCATCACCGTACTGGACACGTCAGGCTGGTGGTGACGGTACAGCAGCATCACCGTACTGGACACGTCAGGCTGGTGGTGACGGTACAGTACCGTACTGGACATGTCAGGCTGGTGGTGACGGTACAGCAGCATCACCGTACTGGACACGTCAGGCTGGTGGTGACGGTACAGCACCGTACTGGACACGTCAGGCTGGTGGTGACGGTACAGTACCGTACTGGACACGTCAGGCTGGTGGTGACGGTACAGCAGCATCATCGTACTGGACATGTCAGGCTGGTGGTGACGGTACAGTACTGTACTGGACATGTCAGGCTGGTGGTGACGGTACAGTACCGTACTGGACACGTCAGGTTGGTGGTGACGGTACAGCAGCATCACCGTACTGGACACGTCAGGCTGGTGGTGACGGTACAGCAGCATCACCGTACTGTACACGTCAGGCTGGTGGTGACGGTACAGTACCGTACTGGACACGTCAGGCTGGTGGTGACGGTACGGCAGCATCACCGTACTGGACACGTCA
Organism: Chirona hameri; assembly: GCA_036785665.1. Classification (NCBI taxonomy): domain Eukaryota; kingdom Metazoa; phylum Arthropoda; class Thecostraca; order Balanomorpha; family Balanidae; genus Chirona; species Chirona hameri. The sequence continues at coordinate 45,957 of JAXIVJ010006017.1, read as the reverse complement.
GGCTGGTGGTGACGGTACAGTACCGTACTGGACATGTCAGGCTGGTGGTGACGGTACAGCACTGTACTGGACACGTCCGGCTGGTGGTGACGGTACAGTACCGTACTGGACACGTCAGGCTGGTGGTGACGATACATCACCGTACTGGACACGTCAGGCTGGTGGTGACGGTACAGTACCGTACTGGACACGTCAGGCTGGTGGTGACGGTACAGTACCGTACTTGACACGTCAGGCTGGTGGTGACGGTACAGTACCGTACTGGACACGTCAGGCTGGTGGTGACGGTACAGCACCGTACTGGACACGTCAGGCTGGTGGTGACGGTACAGCACCGTACTGGACACGTCAGGCTGGTGGTGACGGTACAGTACCGTACTGGACACGTCAGGCTGGTGGTGACGGTACAGTACCGTACTGGACACGTCAGGCTGGTGGTGACGGTACAGTACCGTACTGGACACGTCAGGCTGGTGGTGACGGTACAGCAGCATCACCGTACTGGACACGTCAGGCTGGTGGTGACGGTACAGCAGCATCACCGTACTGGACACGTCAGGCTGGTGGTGACGGTACAGTACCGTACTGGACACGTCAGGTTGGTGGTGACGGTACAGCAGCGTACTGGACATGTCAGGCTGGTGGTGACGGTACAGCATCATCGCATTGGACACGTCAGGCTGGTGGTGACGGTACAGCAGCGTACTGGACACGTCAGGTTGGTGCTGACGGTACAGCATCGTACTGGACACGTCAGGCTGGTGGTGACGGTACAGCAGCGTACTGGACACGTCAGGTTGGTGCTGACGGTACAGCATCGTACTGGACACGTCAGGCTGGTGGTGACGGTACAGCATCATCGTACTGGACACGTCAGGCTGGTGGTGACGGTACAGCAGCGTACTGGACATGTCAGGCTGGTGGTGACGGTACAGCACCGTACTGGACATGTCCGGCTGGTGATGACGGTACAGCAGCATCACCGTATTGGACACGTCAGGCTGGTGCTGACGGTACAGCAGCATCGTACTGGACACGTCAGGCTGGTGGTGACGGTACAGCAGCGTACTGGACATGTCAGGCTGGTGGTGACGGTACAGTACCGTACTGGACACGTCAGGCTGGTGGTGACGGTACGGCAGCATCACCGCACTGGACACGTCAGGCTGGTGGTGACGGTACAGCAGCATCACCGTACTGGACACGTCAGGCTAGTGGTGACGGTACAGTACCGTACTGGACACGTCAGGTTGGTGGTGACGGTACAGCAGCGTACTGGACATGTCAGGCTGGTGGTGACGGTACAGCATCATCGTACTGGACACGTCAGGCTGGTGGTGACGGTACAGCAGCGTACTGGACACGTCAGGTTGGTGCTGACGGTACAGCATCGTACTGGACACGTCAGGCTGGTGGTGACGGTACAGCAGCGTACTGGACACGTCAGGTTGGTGCTGACGGTACAGCATCGTACTGGACACGTCAGGCTGGTGGTGACGGTACAGCATCATCGTACTGGACACGTCAGGCTGGTGGTGACGGTACAGCAGCGTACTGGACATGTCAGGCTGGTGGTGACGGTACAGCACCGTACTGGACATGTCAGGCTGGTGGTGACGGTACAGCAGCATCACCGTACTGGACACGTCAGGCTGGTGCTGACGGTACAGCAGCATCATCGTACTGGGCAAGTCAGGCTGGTGGTGACGGTACAGTACCGTACTGGACACGTCAGGTTGGTGGTGACGGTACAGCACCGTACTGGACACGTCAGGCTGGTGGTGACGGTACAGCAGCATCACCGTACTGGACACGTCAGGCTGGTGGTGACGGTACAGTACCGTACTGGACACGTCAGGTTGGTGCTGACGGTACAGCATCGTACTGGACACGTCAGGCTGGTGGTGACGGTACAGCACCGTACTGGACACGTCAGGCTGGTGGTGACGGTACAGCACCGTACTGGACACGTCCGGCTGGTGGTGACGGTACAGCACCGTACTGGACACGTCAGGCTGGTGGTGACGGTACAGCACCGTACTGGACACGTCCGGCTGGTGGTGACGGTACAGCAGCGTCACCGTACTGGACACGTCAGGCTGGTGGTGACGGTACAGTACCGTACTGGACACGTCAGGTTGGTGCTGACGGTACAGCATCGTACTGGACACGTCAGGCTGGTGGTGACGGTACAGCATCATCGTACTGGACACGTCAGGCTGGTGGTGACGGTACAGCAGCGTACTGGGCATGTCAGGCTGGTGGTGACGGTACAGCACCGTACTGGACATGTCAGGCTGGTGGTGACGGTACAGCAGCATCACCGTACTGGACACGTCAGGCTGGTGCTGACGGTACAGCAGCATCACCGTACTGGACACGTCAGGCTGGTTGTGACGGTACAGTGCCGTACTGGACACGTCAGGCTGGTGGTGACGGTACAGCAGCATCACCGTACTGGACACGTCAGGCTGGTGGTGACGGTACAGTACCGTACTGGACACGTCAGGCTGGTGGTGACGGTACATCACCGTACTGGACACGTCAGGTTGGTGGTGACGGTACATCACCGTACTGGACACGTCAGGCTGGTGGTGACGGTACAGTACCGTACTGGACATGTCAGGCTGGTGGTGACGGTACAGTACCGTACTGGACACGTCAGGCTGGTGGTGACGGTACAGTACCGTACTGGACATGTCAGGCTGGTGGTGACGGTACAGTACCGTACTGGACACGTCAGGCTGTTGGTGACGGTACATCACCGTACTGGACACGTCAGGCTGGTGTTGACGGTACAGTACCGTACTGGACACGTCAGGCTGGTGGTGACGGTACAGCACCGTACTGGACACGTCAGGCTGGTGGTGACGGTACAGCAGCGTACTGGACATGTCAGGCTGGTGGTGACGGTACAGTACCGTACTGGACACGTCAGGCTGGTGGTGACGGTACAGCAGCATCACCGTACTGGACACGTCAGGCTGGTGGTGACGGTACAGTACCGTACTGGACACGTCAGGTTGGTGGTGACGGTACAGCAGCATCACCGTACTGGACACGTCAGGCTGGTGGTGACGGTACAGCAGCATCACCGTACCGGACACGTCAGGCTGGTGGTGACGGTACAGTACCGTACTGGACACGTCAGGCTGGTGGTGACGGTACGGCAGCATCACCGTACTGGACACGTCAGGCTGGTGGTGACGGTACAGCACCGTACTGGACACGTCAGGCTGGTGGTGACGGTACAGTACCGTACTGGACACGTCAGGCTGGTGGTGACGGTACAGCAGCATCATCGTACTGGACATGTCAGGCTGGTGGTGACGGTACAGTACCGTACTGGACATGTCAGGCTGGTGGTGACGGTATAGCAGCATCACCGTACTGGACACGTCAGGCTGGTGGTGACGGTACAGTACCGTACTGGACACGTCAGGTTGGTGGTGACGGTACAGCAGCATCACCGTACTGGACACGTCAGGCTGGTGGTGACGGTACAGCAGCATCACCGTACTGGACACGTCAGGCTGGTGGTGACGGTACAGTACCGTACTGGACACGTCAGGCTGGTGGTGACGGTACGGCAGCATCACCGTACTGGACACGTCAGGCTGGTGGTGACGGTACAGTACCGTACTGGACATGTCAGGCTGGTGGTGACGGTACAGCACTGTACTGGACACGTCCGGCTGGTGGTGACGGTACAGTACCGTACTGGACACGTCAGGCTGGTGGTGACGATACATCACCGTACTGGACACGTCAGGCAGGTGGTGACGGTACAGTACCGTACTGGACACGTCAGGCTGGTGGTGACGGTACAGTACCGTACTTGACACGTCAGGCTGGTGGTGACGGTACAGTACCGTACTGGACACGTCAGGCTGGTGGTGACGGTACAGCACCGTACTGGACACGTCAGGCTGGTGGTGACGGTACAGCACCGTACTGGACACGTCAGGCTGGTGGTGACGGTACAGTACCGTACTGGACACGTCAGGCTGGTGGTGACGGTACAGTACCGTACTGGACACGTCAGGCTGGTGGTGACGGTACAGTACCGTACTGGACACGTCAGGCTGGTGGTGACGGTACAGTACCGTACTGGACACGTCAGGCTGGTGGTGACGGTACATCACCGGACTGGACACGTCAGGCTGGTGGTGACGGTACAGTACCGTACTGGACACGTCAGGCTGGTGGTGACGGTACAGTACCGTACTGGACATGTCAGGCTGGTGGTGACGGTACAGTACCGTACTGGACACGTCAGGCTGGTGGTGACGGTACAGTGGCACCGTACTGGACACGTCAGGCTGGTGGTGACGGTACAGCAGCACCGTGCTGGACATGTCAGGCTGGTGGTGACGGTACAGCAGCGTACTGGACATGTCAGGCTGGTGGTGACGGTACAGCAGCGTACTGGACATGTCAGGCTGGTGGTGACGGTACAGCAGCATCACCGTACTGGACACGTCAGGCTGGTGGTGACGGTACGGCAGCATCACCGTACTGGACATGTCAGGCTGGTGGTGACGGTACAGCACCGTACTGGACATGTCAGACTGGTGGTGACGGTACAGTACCGTACTGGACACGTCAGGCTGGTGGTGACGGTACAGTACCGTACTGGACACGTCAGGCTGGTGGTGACGGTACAGCACCGTACTGGACACGTCAGGTTGGTGGTGACGGTACAGCAGCATCACCGTACTGGACACGTCAGGCTGGTGGTGACGGTACAGTACCGTACTGGACACGTCAGGCTGGTGGTGACGGTACAGCAGCATCACCGTACTGGACACGTCAGGCTGGTGGTGACGGTACAGTACCGTACTGGACACGTCAGGTTGGTGGTGACGGTACAGCAGCGTACTGGACATGTCAGGCTGGTGGTGACGGTACAGCATCATCGTACTGGACACGTCAGGCTGGTGGTGACGGTACAGCAGCGTACTGGACATGTCAGGTTGGTGCTGACGGTACAGCATCGTACTGGACACGTCAGGCTGGTGGTGACGGTACAGCAGCGTACTGGACACGTCAGGTTGGTGCTGACGGTACAGCATCGTACTGGACACGTCAGGCTGGTGGTGACGGTACAGTACCGTACTGGACACGTCAGGCTGGTGGTGACGGTACAGTACCGTACTGGACACGTCAGGCTGGTGGTGACGGTACAGTACCGTACTGGACACGTCCGGCTGGTGGTGACGGTACAGCAGCATCACCGTACTGGACACGTCAGGCTGGTGGTGACGGTACAGTACCGTACTGGACACGTCAGGCTGGTGGTGACGGTACAGTACCGTACTGGACACGTCAGGCTGGTGGTGACGGTACAGTACCGTACTGGACACGTCAGGCTGGTGGTGACGGTACAGTACCGTACTGGACACGTCAGGTTGGTGCTGACCGTACAGCATCGTACTGGATACGTCAGGCTGGTGGGGACGGTACAGCATCATCGTACTGGACACGTCAGGCTGGTGGTGACGGTACAGCACCGTACTGGACACGTCAGGCTGGTGGTGACGGTACAGCAGCGTACTGGACATGTCAGGCTGGTGGTGACGGTACAGTACCGTACTGGACACGTCAGGCTGGTGGTGACGGTACAGCAGCATCACCGTACTGGACACGTCAGGCTGGTGGTGACGGTACAGCAGCATCACCGTACTGGACACGTCAGGCTGGTGGTGACGGTACAGTACCGTACTGGACACGTCAGGTTGGTGGTGACGGTACAGCAGCGTACTGGACATGTCAGGCTGGTGGTGACGGTACAGCATCATCGTACTGGACACGTCAGGCTGGTGGTGACGGTACAGCAGCGTACTGGACACGTCAGGTTGGTGCTGACGGTACAGCATCGTACTGGACACGTCAGGCTGGTGGTGACGGTACAGCAGCGTACTGGACACGTCAGGTTGGTGCTGACGGTACAGCATCGTACTGGACACGTCAGGCTGGTGGTGACGGTACAGCATCATCGTACTGGACACGTCAGGCTGGTGGTGACGGTACAGCAGCGTACTGGACATGTCAGGCTGGTGGTGACGGTACAGCACCGTACTGGACATGTCCGGCTGGTGATGACGGTACAGCAGCATCACCGTATTGGACACGTCAGGCTGGTGCTGACGGTGCAGCAGCATCACCGTACTGGACACGTCAGGCTGGTGGTGACGGTACAGTACCGTACTGGACACGTCAGGCTGGTGGTGACGGTACAGCAGCATCACCGTACTGGACACGTCAGGCTGGTGGTGACGGTACAGTACCGTACTGGACACGTCAGGCTGGTGGTGACGGTACATCACCGTACTGGACACATCAGGCTGGTGGTGACGGTACAGTACCGTACTGGACACGTCAGGCTGGTGGTGACGGTACAGTACCGTACTGGACACGTCAGGCTGGTGGTGACGGTACAGCAGCGTACTGGACATGTCAGGCTGGTGGTGACGGTACAGCACCGTACTGGACATGTCAGGCTGGTGGTGACGGTACAGCAGCATCACCGTACTGGACACGTCAGGCTGGTGCTGACGGTACAGCAGCATCACCGTACTGGACACGTCAGGCTGGTTGTGACGGTACAGTACCGTACTGGACACGTCAGGCTGGTGGTGACGGTACAGCAGCATCACCGTACTGGACACGTCAGGCTGGTGGTGACGGTACAGTACCGTACTGGACATGTCAGGCTGGTGGTGACGGTACAGCACCGTACTGGACATGTCAGGCTGGTGGTGACGGTACAGCAGCATCACCGTACTGGACACGTCAGGCTGGTGGTGACGGTACAGCACCGTACTGGACACGTCAGGCTGGTGATGACGGTACAGTACCGTACTGGACACGTCAGGCTGGTGGTGACGGTACAATACCGTACTGGACACGTCAGGCTGGTGGTGACGGTACAGTACCGTACTGGACATGTCAGGCTGGTGGTGACGGTACAGTACCGTACTGGACACGTCAGGCTGGTGGTGACGGTACAGTACCGTACTGGACATGTCAGGCTGGTGGTGACGGTACAGTACCGTACTGGACACGTCAGGCTGGTGGTGACGGTACAGTGCCGTACTGGACACGCCAGGCTGGTGGTGACGATACAGTACCGTACTGGACACGTCAGGCTGGTGGTGACGGTACAGCAGTATCACCGTACTGGACACGTCAGGCTGGTGGTGACGGTACAGTACCGTACTGGACACGTCAGGCTGGTGGTGACGGTACAGCACCGTACTGGACACATCAGGCTGGTGGTGACGGTACATCACCGTACTGGACACGTCAGGCTGGTGGTGACGGTACAGTACCGTACTGGACAAGTCAGGCTGGTGGTGACGGTACAGTACCGTACTGGACACGTCCGGCTGGTGGTGACGGTACAGCAGCATCACCGTACTGGACACGTCAGGCTGGTGGTGACGGTACAGCAGCATCACCGTACTGGACACGTCAGGCTGATGGTGACGGTACAGTACCGTACTGGACACGTCAGGCTGGTGGTGACAGTACAGCATCATCGTACTGGACACGTCAGGCTGGTGGTGACGATACAGCAGCGTACTGGACAAGTCAGGCTGGTGGTGACGGTACAGTACCGTACTGGACACGTCCGGCTGGTGGTGACGGTACAGCAGCATCACCGTACTGGACACGTCAGGCTGGTCGTGACGGTACAGCATCATCGTACTGGACACGTCAGGCTGGTGGTGACGGTACAGCACCGTACTGGACACGTCAGGCTGGTGGTGACGGTACAGCACCGTACTGGACACGTCAGGCTGGTGGTGACGGTACAGCACCGTACTGGACACGTCAGGCTGGTGGTGACGGTACAGCAGCGTACTGGACATGTCAGGCTGGTGGTGACGGTACAGTACCGTACTGGACACGTCAGGCTGGTGGTGACGGTACAGCACCGTACTGGACACGTCAGGCTGGTGGTGACGGTACAGTACCGTACTGGACACGTCAGGCTGGTGGTGACGGTACAGTACCGTACTGGACACGTCAGGCTGGTGGTGACGGTACAGCAGCATCACCGTACTGGACACGTCAGGCTGGTGGTGACGGTACAGCACCGTACTGGACACGTCAGGCTGGTGGTGACGGTACAGTACCGTGCTGGACACGTCAGGCTGGTGGTGACGGTACAGTACCGTACTGGACACGTCAGGCTGGTGGTGACGGTACAGCAGCATCGTACTGGACACGTCAGGCTGGTGGTGACGGTACAGTACCGTACTGGACACGTCAGGCTGGTGGTGACGGTACAGTACCGTACTGGACACGTCAGGCTGGTGGTGACGGTACAATACCGTACTGGACACGTCCGGCTGGTGGTGACGGTACAGCAGCATCACCGTACTGGACACGTCAGGCTGGTGGTGACGGTACAGCACCGTACTGGACACGTCAGGCTGGTGGTGACGGTACAGTACCGTACTGGACACGTCAGGCTGGTGGTGACGGTACAGCATCGTACTGGACATGTCAGGCTGGTGGTGACGGTACAGCACCGTACTGGACACGTCAGGCTGGCTGTGACGGTACAGTACCGTACTGGACACGTCAGGCTGGTTGTGACGGTACAGTACCGTACTGGACACGTCAGGCTGGTACTGACGGTACAGCAGCATCACCGTACTGGACACGTCAGGCTGGTTGTGACGGTACAGCACTGTACTGGACACGTCAGGCTGGTGGTGACGGTACAGCACTGTACTGGACACGTCAGGCTGGTGGTGACGGTACAGCACCGTACTGGACACGTCAGGCTGGTGGTGACGGTACAGCAGCATCATCGTACTGGACACGTCAGGCTGGTGGTGACGGTACAGTACCGTACTGGACACGTCAGGCTGGTGGTGACGGTACAGTGGCACCGTACTGGACACGTCAGGCTGGTGGTGACGGTACAGTACCGTACTGGACACGTCAGGCTGGTGGTGACGGTACAGCAGCGTACTGGACACGTCAGGCTGGTGGTGACGGTACAGCACCGTACTGGACACGTCAGGCTGGTGGTGACGGTACAGCACCGTACTGGACACGTCAGGCTGGTGGTGACGGTACAGTACCGTACTGGACACGTCAGGCTGGTGGTGACGGTACAGTACCGTACTGGACACGTCAGGCTGGTGGTGACGGTACAGCAGCAGCAGCGCACTGGCTCTGTGGCTCCATGCTGGGCGTGTGATGAGCCCGGAGGCTGCCAGTGACACCCCACTCGGCAGGAGAGGCCCAGGAAAACGCCTGTCTACACACACGGCGTACATACCGCCGTGTACAGCCGTCAGTGGCGCGGGTCCGGCCGAGCCAGCCTCCCTGGGCGCCCTCACTCGGCTGTTCTGGTCGTCACCGACGCGACCGAATGGTCTGTGACCCGTCTTAACCTGTCGGAACGCCTACTCCTGACCTTGACCTACTCCGGCACGCAGAAGGAGCGGTGGCATCTGACACCGAGTGTTTATCGGCACTCTGGGTCCAGCTGTCACACCAGCACGGCGTTTGAAAGGTGTTTATAAGGTGAAAGGCGCCATATAACCACAGAAGTTGTGGCGACCTTAAACCACCAAAACGCCACCACGAAAAGTGTTCATCATGTCCCTGAACGGAGATTACAACCGTTTCGGAAATATGAGCAATATGTCACAGACATTGCGGCTCTAATGATGAAATCATCAGTGTTTATACACTTGTCTGTGAAATATAGATTCAAACTATTTCTAAAGAAAAGTCATTGAAGAAGGTAAGTGTTTCCGAAACGGTAAAATGTTTCAAAAGGAGGAATATTTTTTGGGATGGAAGGCAGAGTGTTAATTACAAATCAACAAAATTCAACGTTTTTTTTTCGTATATCAGAACAATGAAGTCCAGTTTCTCGAACTGCGCTTGTTTGTTTGCCGACTCGCCATTAACCCGTGACTTACGGGGGGGGGGGCTATTTTCCCCCTCCTGTTATTTTGCAATAACTAATAAACAACACTAGTACCGTCACTAATCTGTCAGTACCTTCTTTCACATCAATTATACACATGTTGGCCAAAGAAAAAAGATGAGGCTATGATAGATCAACCGAAAATGACGTCAGAGTGACGCCATGTTCTCCGGTTGTTGTTGAAAAATAGTGATTTGCGGAAAACGCCGTTAAAGGTACAATGTTTGAGATAAATTAAATTGTCTTAAATCATATTACTGACCATAGACCGAGCTATTAAACTGCTATCTCGGATTTGTCAGTTTTTTTCCTGAAAAGTTTGAGAAATCCAATTACATTTTGTTTTACAAACTTTTCACACAAAAACAAATCAGAATTATCCAAAAACCGGAATATATGTGATCGAGATGTGTTCGATGAATGTGTTCCAAATTTGAAGTCGATATCTTCAAAAATGACTGACTTATGACCTATAAATGACAAAAATCGACCACCTCTCACAGCATTACCATGCATAAAAAATGCATTTCCGTTTTTGCTTTTTACTTCTATTTATATGGAACAAACAATGTCTAAGGTCATTTTTCGCGTTCTAGGCGAAAAACAAACCTATAAACATGTGTTACAACGCCTAATGACCGTAATCTGTAGTTTGACCTCGTGACCTCGGATGACCTTGACCTGACCCAGGGTCATACATAGCTTAGAATGGTACTTAGAAGTGTCACCCACAGGAATCATACCGATTTATCGACTGCTTATGCGTTTAATATCGCAATTTTGCGCGAGAATTCAATCCATCGAGACCTTTTGACACGGTCAAACATTTTGTACTTGACCTGACCTGTGACGTCATCAGTGACCCCGAGGTCAACAATATTAGGTTTCCATCGATAAATTTATCAGGACTAGCGAATGCCGTTTGAATTTTTACAATCGGTCCAGTAGTTCCGGAGATCCGAATGGGGGGGGGGGCAAAAAATACCCCCCCCCCCCCCCCCCCCAGTAAGTCACGTTATGGAATATACCCCAGTAACTCGCGGGTTAACCGGTAAAATACGTTTTAAGGATAGACATTGAAACGCAATACAACCCGCAATGCTCACATAAACATCCGCGGTTTCCTAGCTGTAACTGACAGATTTGTAACTGTGTCAGCTCCTCCGCGCGTGTTTCACCGCTGCCGATCGCCCACCTCTGTATACACGTGTGCCGCTGTCCTGGGCCCGCAGGCACGCCAGACACCGCCCTCAGCTGGCCCAGCTTTAAACACAATCAAACAGTCCGCTTCCGACGGCCAAACATGCTCTCACTGCTCGGCGTACCGCACAGCACGTTACAAGACATCGTCTGACACCTCATCAGTAGGAGTTTGACGCCTTCTTGATCTGAGATTTACTGAGGAATCGTTTTTGTCGTATTTAGCATCATTTCATGATAAATAGCGAACGTAATGCCTTGCTTTTCGTTAAAGAAACATTTGAGGAATACCTTTATTATTACATTATTTATGGTTTCATATGTGGATGTGAGATACAAGTGATTCTGCAATTATAAAGTCTATGCACTGTGCAGGTGAATGTGAAAACACATCTTGCCTGTCTATACGAGAAAATGACGATCAAAGATGGCATGCTATAAGCGCTACGAACTGTTGTGTTGTCATGTTCCCACAATTGCACTTATTATAAGTCAAGTTCATAACCAACGAGTCCACTCATCGACGGCGAGGCGGTATGAGTAGGCAGCGGCGGCATCCCTTGCGAGGATATTCCCATCCTCCTCTCATTCTCTCATTAGAGGACAGGCCGTGTGTCTGCAGTCACCAGCACCTGTCGTCAGTTGGCAGTTAGTCACTGAACTACCAACCGATGAACCTCTTACTCCGCCCGACGCCGACAGTTCTCGCGAAATACGAGGAGTTTATCGTAGCGCCTCGTCCCAGCTCGAAAACCATGGTGCCACCGCAAGGCGCAAGCATCTAACTCGTGCTTATTTCGTTGTGCACTACCATCACTGGATGCATTCCAACCGTTGGACGATCGGTGGTGTCTTTTGGTCCGCTTCATAACATGCCGCCCACCACGCGTTACCACTGAAACCCAACCCACCACGCGTTACCACTGAAACCCAACCCACCACGCGTTACCACTGAAACCCAAACCAGACAGCTCCTGGAGTCTGGCGCCCTCACTGCGATGTGAAGGAGTAATCTTGTGGGAGCTGTATGTTCGAGCATCAGTTCACCTCACTGCCAGTGTCTCCCTACGTATACTGCTCAAGAGACCAGCCAAGCACCACGTCTACTGACCGGGGAACGAGTCCGAGCGGATTGTCTGTGCTGGAGCGCGATATGACTTAACACAGCACCACTGCGGCTGTCTCGCCGTCTAAATGTGATGACGCGGAACGAAGCAGTGCACGGAACGAAGCAGTGCACGGAACGAAGCAGTGCACGGCACTCAGCGGCACAGCGGATGGCCAGTGGTCAGCACTGCGGACGACTGGCAGCTGGTGACGCAAAGATGGGCCTCGCCTACTCCTGCCCGCCGACAGTGACCAGACCTGCTGACCGTTTGTTTACTGACTTCTGGTTGATCATCCATCGTGTCCTGATCCACTGCTAACTTGGTTCCCGATGGTTTACTGTCAATTTTCCGCTGTCGCTATCTCACGATGGTTTCCCGGTGGTTCCGCGCTGGATTCCCGCTGGTATTTCTACTAGAATATGGTTTCCACCGGCATTCCTCTGGTTCCCACTGGTTTCCCGGTGGTTCCACGCTAGGTTCCCGATGGTTTCCTGTTCGGTTTCCGCTGGTTTCCGGTGCCTGCTATCTGATGAGGCGGACGGCCAGCGCCGTGACCAGCGCTGGGGCCAGCAGCCAGCTGCTGTGTCGTGCCACAGCTGTGTTACAGCCGTCAAAGCTGTCGCACGAAGCGATGCAGCCGTGAACGTACCTGAAACACAGGGGCAGGGGTGCCGCCGTCAGTCGCCTGGACATACAATACTGAACCATGCCACCGACAGGCAAAACGTAAGGCAGTGGTCGAGACTCCCGTGCAAGTCGGTGGTTATACCATCTGACTATATGACTTTAACACTGTCAGGTTAATCAGGAGCCGTTCTAAATGAGGGTACAGATAGTAATCGGAAATGTTGGACAAACGGTATAGTGCATTTGATTACAGGACGTATGAAAGTATGCACACCTCGCCATTCCCAAATTGATGACTAAAACTGTTACCAGTCATGGAACTCGCAGTTACCGGTCCTGTAACCCGAAACTCGCCAGTTACCCGTCCTTGACCCCAAAACTCGGTTATTACCCGTTCTGGAACTCGAAGTTCGATATCCTGGAGCTCGAAGCTCGTCAGTTACCTGTCCTGGAACTCGAAGTGCTATGACCTGGAGCTCGAAGCTCGTCAGTTACCTGTCCTGGAATTCGAAGCTGCCGCAATGTGACATTCGCGTCAGCTCCGTATCGATGGTCAGAGTGGCACTGTCCACAGCGCAGTCACGAATTATCATACTGGTGCCGTCGTCACCTGCCGAACAGATAAACACCCAATGTGACGTGAGTGGCACTGTTCACAAATAAATAATAAGAGAGGCCCACCTTTGTTAAAGGTAGGATCCATGCTGTATCGATACTGGAATGCATTCAATAAAATATATATAATTATATAATATGACAACTAGTGTATTTATGCAATTTTGCGTGTATTTATATGTTTTAACCCGCGAGTTACTGGGGTATATTTCATAACGCGACTTACTGAGGGGGGCTATTTTTTGCCCCCCCCCCCCTTCGGATCTCCGGAACTGCTGGACCGATTGTAAAAATTCAAACGGCATTCGATGGCCCTGGGAAATTTATAGAGGGAAACATAATATTGTTGACCTCGGGGTCACCGATGACGTCACAGGTCAGGTCAAGTACAAAATGTTTGACCGTGTCAAAAGGTCTCGATGGATAGAATTGTCGCGCAAAATTGCGATATTAAACGCATAAGCAGTCGATAAATCGGTATGATTCGTGTGTTTGACACTTCTAAGTACCATTCTAAGCAGATTATGACCTTGAGTCAGGTCAAGGTCATCCGAGGTCACCAGGTCAAACTGCAGATTACGGTCATTAGACGTTGTAACACATGTTTATGGGTTCGTTTTTCGTCTAGAACGCGAAAAATGACCTTAGCACATTGTTCGTTCCATATAAATAGAAGTAAAAAAGCAAAAACGGAAATGCATTTTTTATGCATAGTAATGCTGTGAGAGGTGGTCGATTTTGGTCCTTTAAAGGTCATAAGTCAGTCATTTTGATGGTATCGACTTTAAATTTCATACACATATTCACTGAACACGTCTCGATGACATATATTCCGGTTTTTGGATAATTCTGATTTTTGTTGAAAATGTTGTCAAAACAAAACATTTGTATTTGGATTTTTATTTGGATTTGGATTTCCCAACAAACAAAAAAACAAAAAAATATGAGACGGCAATTTGATAGCCCGGTCTATTGTCAGTAATTTGATTTAAGATAATGCAATTTATGTCAAACATTGTACCTTTCACAGCGTTTTCCGCAAACCATTATATTTCAACAAAAACCGAAGAACATGACGTCACTCTGACGTCATTCCCGGTTGATCTATCATAGCCTCATCTTTTTCCTTTAGTCCACATGTGTAGAATTGATGTGAGAGAAGTTACTGTATGTTTGGTGACAATGCTATTGTTGGTTTAGGAGTTATTGCAAAATAACGGGAGGGGGCACAAAATAGACCCCACCCCCAGTAAGTCGCGGGTTACTGTTGAACGTTTTAAAGGCATATCCAGTGCATATTTTATTCAAAAAGTACATAACCATCAGTTTTGTGTTTTGGAAGAAGAGTTCAAGACCACCAGAGAAGTGCAAACTTTGTGATGCCGTCATTCTCACTCTTCTGCAACGTTGACCTCCGTTGACCTCTTCTGCAGCGTTGACCGGTCTCCCGTGCGGCGACACCATTAGTGGGAGGAGGACCGTTGACCGGTCTCCCGTGTGGCGGCACCATTAGTGGGAGGAGGACTGTTGACCGGTCTCCCGTGCGGCGGCACCATTAGTGGGACCAGGACCGTTGACCGGTCTCCCGTGCGGCGGCACCATTAGTGGGAGGAGGACCATTGACCGGTCTCCCGTGCGGCGGCACCATTAGCGGGAGGAGGACCGTTGACCGGTCTCCCGTGCGGCGGCACCATTAGTGGGAGGAGGACCGCTGACCGGTCTCCCGTGCGGCGGCACCATTAGTGGCAGGAGGACCGCTGACCGGTCTCCCGTGCGGCGGCACCATTAGTGGCAGGAGGACCGTTGACCGGTCTCCCGTGCGGCGGCACCATTAGTGGCAGGAGGACCGTTGACCGGTCTCCCGTGCGGCGGCACCATTAGTGGCAGGAGGACCGTTGACCGGTCTCCCGTGCGGCGGCACCATTAGTGGCAGGAGGACCGTTGACCGGTCTCCCGTGCGGCGGCACCATTAGTGGCAGGAGGACCGTTGACCGGTCTCCCGTGCGGCGGCACCATTAGTGGCAGGAGGACCGTTGACCGGTCTCCCGTGCGGCGGCACCATTAGTGGCAGGAGGACCGTTGACCGGTCTCCCGTGCGGTGGCACCATTAGTGGGAGGAGGACCGTTGACCGGTCTCCCGTGCGGCGGCACCATTAGTGGCAGGAGGACCGTTGACCGGTCTCCCGAGCGGCGGCACCATTATTGGGAGGAGGACCGTTGACCGGTCTCCCGTGCGGCGGCACCATTGGTGGCAGGAGGACCGTTGACCGGTCTCCCGTGCGGCGGCACCATTAGCAGGAGGAGGACCGTTGACCGGTCTCCCGTGCGGCGGCACCATTAGTGGGACCAGGACCGTTGACCGGTCTCCCGTGCGGCGGCACCATTAGCAGGATGAGGACCGCTGACCGGTCTCCCGTGTGGCGGCACCATTAGTGGGAGGAGGACCGTTGACCGGTCTCCCGTGCGGCGGCACCATTATTGAGAGGAGGACCGTTGACCGATCTCCCGTGCGGCGGCACCATTAGTGGGACCAGGACCGTTGACCGGTCTCCCGTGCGGCGGCACCATTAGCGGGATGAGTACCGTTGACCGGTCTCCCGTGCGGCGGCACCATTAGTGGGAGGAGGACCGTTGACCGGTCTCCCGTGCGGCGGCACCATTAGTGGGACCAGGACCGTTGACCGGTCTCCCGTGCGGCGACACCATTAGTGGGAGGAGGACCGTTGACCGGTCTCCCGTGCGGCGGCACCACTAGTGGGAGGAGGACTGTTGACCGGTCTCCCGTGCGGCGGCACCATTAGTGGGAGGAGGACCGTTGACCGGTCTCCCGTGCGGCGGCACCATTAGCAGGAGGAGGACCGTTGACCGGTCTCCCGTGCGGCGGCACCATTAGTGGGAGGAGGACCGTTGACCGGTCTCCCGTGCGGCGGCACCATTAGTGGGAGGAGGACCATTGACCGGTCTCCCGTGCGGCGGCACCATTAGTGGGACCAGGACCGCTGACCGGTCTCCCGTGCGGCGGCACCATTAGTGGGAGGAGGACCGTTGACCGGTCTCCCGTGCGGCGGCACCATTAGTGGGACCAGGACCGTTGACCGGTCTCCCGTGAGGCGGCACCATTAGTGGGAGGAGGACCGGCGGATGGGGGACCGGCGGGCCGGGGGGGACGAGGGCTGATTAATGGGTCTGACTGACTGCAGCTCCGACCCTGTCCTCCCACTCGCCACTAACGGTGATCATGGAGCAAGACTCTCCACTATCACTAAATGAAATGAAAGGTATTTGGAACGGTGACGTATTGTACTTGCATGACCAAATACGGTCGTATAAGAAATATTGTGTTATTTTTGGGGTATCTAATTATACGAGAACAACACGACAATGTGTGTTCTTTTTTCATGCAGATATTCACATTAGCAGATTGGAGATTTGGCTCGGGTGGATATACAGATACCACTAACCACTGCTAAGCATATTTCCAATGTGCTAACGTAAAAGGGCGGGGAAGCGCCACACGATGACGGCGAATTGAAAAGAGATTGGTACTGAAAGATTGTAAATGACATTGAAACATCGAGAGACTCAGAGGTGACACTATAAAACAGCTGTAGCGTATCTGTTGAACCACTGGCGGATCCAGAATGGATGGTTGGGTGGGGGGGGGGGCAAATCCCAAAAAAAAGTCTCACACAATTCTGAAAACTCAACGGATTTCGCTTGCTTATGCATTGATAGCTAATTTAAAAACGAACTTGCATTAGTAAAGGTTACTTAGATTTTCTTCTATATCAGGAAGTGCGTCAATTTTGCACCGATTTCAGACAGTTTGGGGGCCATGACCCCTCCCCTGGATCCGCCCATGTGTTGAATGTGCGTGCGCGCACTCCCAGAATGCTCGATTACAACAAAGGTTTGCGTACCATCTGCCACATAACCCGGGAGAACTGTCAGAATGGGATGGATAGCTGTCAGATACGGTTGGTCAGCTCTTCAACCGTGCTGCTATTTAAAGGCAGTGTGTCTACTGTTTTGGAATGTCCAAAATATTTGCACACGGTAAGTAGCTATTGGTTTGATTGTTGGATACGATGAAATTCACATCTGGAGCCCCTTTAGTTTAATTTCCACTTCTATTGTTTTTGCTTATTTTTTGTTTCGAAATCGATAAAACGATCGCCACTATAGTGAACGTAATCAGAGACAAGAAGATGTTATGTAAAACGGCGCACCTAAGACAATAAACAATCGATATAAACAATGTTAAGAAACCATCGAAAAGCAAAATGGCCGTCAAGGTTTTGTTCGGCTGCAGCTATCAGCGCTCACGAGCTGTTTTGTCGAAATGCTATTGGCCGGCGCTAACGATATGCTACCAAATTTGTATCGATTTTCCGATATTATCAATGCTTCTAGTAGTGGTAAGCCCTCTGGGGTCTACCCGATAACTTTTTGCTACCAGCCAGTTCTTGGGGTCTTTGTAATATATCAGCAACTAGTGTGAATGTGGAAAAATGAAAGGCATGGTTCGATTAAGAAAATTATGTTCTATAAACCAGTGTCAAAAGCCCAAAATAAGCGATTTCAGTAGACACACTCCATTTATGGATGGCGTGTTACAAGCTCCGTGTGATACCAATACGGGCTTGCTGAAGCCGCTGATGTTCATAACTGCGGAGAGAAAGACCAATATATGTGGCCTAACGGCATGGTAATATCCAGGTTAAGCACCAATACCGCGCAGAATGAGTGGATAGTGTCCGCCCTCCGTCTTGCGCCCTCAGCATGAGTGCTCATAAAACTTATCCACCTTCGACAATTATTTACATGAATGTATGCGTGCATCACGAATAGCGTTACCCAGGGATGTCACCACCCCTGGGGGCGGCCTGGGGGCGGGCCACAGGATTGCTCCGGCCGGAGTCCGGCCCCAGATTCGGAGGATTTTATAATTAGCCCTATGGTAGTGGGAGCCAAACATCTGACAGGCCCCCAAACACCTGGCTGCCCTCCACTCAAAATTGTGTGGCGACGCCCCTGGCGTTACCAGCGTACGTACATGTCAGCGATAACACCAATATTTTAGAAAATTCTGACCAAATAGGTGCCTTGGAAGCAGCTCCACTCCAAAGCCACTTTTCAGAGAAAGGAATATTGTATTGCACCGAGACCACTTCCTAGCAATGCGTAAACCAAACAAAATCAAATAACACATTTGTTAAAGGGAGTGTGCCTACTGAGTACTGACATCGCTTATTTGAGGTTGTTGACACTGGTCTGTTGAACAGAGTTTTCGAAATTGAGCCATTACTTCATTTCTCCAGATTCACCCTAGTTGCCGAGATATTCCAAGGACTCCAGGCACGTGATGGAACCACAAAATTATCGAGTAGACTCCAGAGGGCTTCCGCTACTAGAACCACTGCAACTATCGATTAAACTGCTAGCAGATTACTAGCGCCGGCCAATAGCAATTCGACAAAGCAGCTCGTGCGCGCTGATAGCAGCAGCCGAACAGAACCTGGACGGCCATCATGCTTTTCGATGATGGCCGTTTCGGTGATGGCCGATGGCCATTTTTCGACAAAGATGTAAATTTAGATTTAGAGAGAAAAATTATACGAAACTTGCACATAATAAAGTTCACAGTGGCAAGAACAAGCTGTGCAAAACCTGTCTCTCTATGATGATGTGACCGTAATTTGATTGTCTTATGTGCGCCGTTTTACATAACATCACCATAGTGGCGATCGTTGTATAGATATCGAAGAAGAAAAAATAAGCAAAAAACAATATAAGTGAAAATTCAACTAAAGGGGCTCCAGATGTGAATTCCATCATATCCAACAATCAAACCAAGGCAATAGCTACTTACCGTATGCAAAATGTTTTGACATTCCAAAACAGTAGGCACACTCCCTTTAATCTTTTGAACCCCGAAGTTCTTTGCTATAGTCAGACATGCATACTTACCACGTGTGGAGTTTCCAATGCAAATGGTGTGGCCACTGCCCCACCAACTTTTTGTTTTGACCCACCAACTCTTGTTAGATTTGGAGGTCATCCGGTATTAAAATGGTAATTTTCACCTCAACGAAACAAAACAACCAAGCAAAATGGCATTTTGCACTACCAACTTTCTTGGAAAAGCTCCACCCATGAATGATACTTACTATAAGATCCGGACAGTTTGACGCACGCGCTCGCTGGGAAGAGGCCATTCCTATGCTTTCTGCAACACAAAGAAAGCACGTCAGCACGAGTTTTCATATTCAGCGAGGTTTCGATAACGCGTTCGAGATTGGGTCAGTCTCCGTCACAAAAATCGCTATTTTCACCGCTTTCGACAGTCCGCCTGGGACTCGTAAAGGCCTCCACAGAGAACGTTGCCTGAATAGCAGAGGCAGGCGGCAGAGATCGAGGCCATGACACAATAGAGCCTCATATCTATGGAAAGGGGCGGGCGCGCACGGCGCCGCACGCTGATGGCGGACCAATGTCGCCCGCGGCATCGACGGAGCGGTAATGGCCCTACAGCAGTTGATACTTTGCGCGCGATGACGGAGGACTAGTCATCAATCACGGCCGACACCTACGTCACACTAATTGACGGCTGGCGAGATAAAACGATAGATGATGGCCGAGAGTGGATAAGAAAAACGAGCATCGGGTGGAGCGTCTTTTATAGTTTGCCAGGATTTTGATAGTTTAACACTCATGATTCAATAGGGCAGCTATGCAATGAATGACAGTATTATGCAATTTATAGTTGTAAATGAATAAGAAATATGAAGATATGATAAATCAGTTGGCCCGTTCAACTTCTATTTGAGGAGATTGGGTACTGGTCGCAGCAGAGTTAGTGCCCCGGAGTGCTGAAAACGGCGCTGTAAAGCGCTGCACGTGGGATTCTGAACCACATGGGTAATGTTTACTCTAGAAATACATCAAAAGAAACCAGCAACTTTCAACAACATGTCTTGTAGCCAGACTTGTGCTTGAATCGGCTTCAGCGGAATCGATTCCGATTTCATACCAACCAAGCTGGGTCTGACACCGATTCCGATTCCAATATATATTGTATTAGAGGAATCGATTCCGAATACGATTCCAGGGCCGTAAAAAGCTTGATTCCGAATCCGATTCCATTGATTCCAATTTTAAAACAGTCTGCATCAAAAATGTTCGATCATTCTTACTATGTGTACAAATGACACGAAGGGCACGAATGACACTAATAGACTTAAATATGTTACACAGATATATTTAATATAGTTATTTTGATATAAAAATAACTTCAAATAATGGCATGAACTTTGTTGAAAAACTGGTATGTGCTGCAACATCGTGACAGTTCAAAAATGTCAAAGTCACGAAGGTTCAAAACGAGATGTAATATCTATATTTACCTATAACCAAGGTCCATGAACATATATTTCAAGCTGCTATTTGTAATATGATAGGTACACAGGGAAATCAATGCCTTGAAAGATATAATATTATGGAATTTACGGTACAATAAACATAACATTGTCATAAATGAATATCATTGTCTCCATGATTCCACTTAAATAAGTAGAATTACCAAGCATGTTTATTGGCCCTCATTAGGTAGCAAGTCATCCCCTAGTTTTGCTTCAGCTATTCATGCTCAACGGAACAAATTTCCTTCAGGAAAGCTTAAATTCATGGTCAGAGTGATTTTTTCCCGAAAAGAAAACGGCATCGCTTGAAAATGTAGCCAAGGGGAGGGCGCCCCCCCCCCCCCCTCTGGTGGAGGCCAGGGGCCCTTTTCGCCACCAGGGCCCTCTCTAAAAGACCAGAGGGCCCCCTGGACGTTCAAAAGAGCCCTGTGCATGTCGGAGGGGCCCCTGGCCAGACCGAAAGGGCCCTGAGCGGGACAGAGTGCCCCTGAACACGTCTAATGTGCCCCTAACCAGCACAGAGGGGCCCCTGGGCAGGTCGGAGGGGCCCAGAGCCGGTTGCAAGGGGGGGGGGGGCATCCGGGCCATGCCCCCCCCCCCCCCCCCAAAGGCCCATGGGGAGCAACATATTTGTTCCCCCCACTCCCACCCCCACCCAAGTCACTTCGGGCCCATGTGGGTCCGAAGGGCCCGCCTGGGCTCCAGGTCAGAATGGGCCCTCAAGAGGTCAGAGAGGAAGCCAACTGGATGCCAGAATGGCCCCTGGAGGCTAAAGCGAGTCCTCTCGAGGCCAACGTGGGTCCTCTGGAGGTCGGAGAGGGCCCTCTGGAAGCCAAAGTGGGCCCCGTGTAAGCCAGAGTGGGCCTTCTGGAGATCAGAGGTGTTCAATGGTATCCCCAGGGCACTCTGAAGGCCAGAGAAGGCCCTGAAGGTCAAATGGGGCTCTCTGAAAGCCAGAGTGGGCTCTCTGCAGGTCATAATGGGCCCTCTGGAGTTCAGAGTATGCCCTCTGGAAGCCAGAGGGGGCCCACTGGAGGCCAGAGTTGGCCCTCTGGAAGGCAGGGGGACATCTGGAAGTCAGGGGACCTCTGGAGGGGTCAGAGTTCGCCCTCTGGAGGCAGGAATGGGCCCTCTGGAGGTCAGAGTGGGCCGTTTGAAAGCGAGAATAGCCGTCGCGAAACCAGAGGGGATCGCATGGGCCCTCTGAAAGCGAGAATGGCCGTCGTGAAGCCAGAAGGGCCCTCTGAAGACCAGAGTGGGCCCTCTGGATACCGGAGATCGACCTCTAGAGGCCGGAGAGGGCCCTCTGAAAGCCAAGGGAGCCCTCTGAAGGCCAAGGAGCCCTCTGGAGGCCAAAGGGGCCTCTGAAAGCCAGAGTGGGCCATCACAGGTCAGAATGGGCCTCTCTCTGTCAGAGTGGGCTCTCTGGAAGCCAGAGAGCCCTCTAACTGGAGGTTAGAGTTGGCGCTCTGGAGGCAGAAGTGGGCCCTCTGGAAGCCCGAGTGGACCCTTTGGAGGACGGATTGGGCCCATTGGAAGCCATGAGGTCTCTGGAGATCGGAATTGGGCCTCTGGAGGCTGAAGTGGGCCCTCTGGAGGTGGAGACAGCAGTGGGCCCTCTGGAGGTAGAGGCCGGAGTGTGCCCTCTGGAGGTCAGAGAAGGCCCTCTGAAGGCCACATGGGGCCCTCTGGAAGCTGGAGGGGGCCTCTGTAGGTCACCGTCAGCATGGACCCTCTGAAAGCGAGAGTGGCCGTCGTGAAGCCAGAGGGGCCCTTTGGAGGTCAGAGTTGGTCTTATGGAGGCAGGAATGAATCCTCCGGAGGTGGAAGCCGGAGAGCGCCCTCTGAAGGCCAGAGTGGGACATCTGCAGGTCTGAGTGGTCCCCCAGGAAGCCAGCGCAAGTCCACTAGTATCCAGAGGGGCCCTCTGGAAGCCAGGGGCCCTCTGGAGCCAGAGTGGGTCCTCCGGAGGTCAGAGTGGGCCCTCTGGAGGTCACAGCGGGCCACATGGAGGCCATATGGGCCCTATGGATGTCAGAGTGGGCCCTCTAGAGGCAGGAGTGTAGACCTCATGAGGTCAGTATGGACTCCCTGGAGACCACATGGGGCCCTCTGGAAGCCAGAGTTGGAACTGTGAAGGTCAGAGTAGGCGGGAGGTCAGAGTGGGCCCTCTGGAGGTCAGAGCGGGACCTATGGAGGTCAGATGGATCCAATGGAGTTCAGGGTGGGCTCTCTAAAAAAAATACCATCTCAAACCAGCTTAAGTCCCTGTCGCCGCTTGACGGCCCTTGCAGACCGACCGAGGGCCCGTTCAACCCTATTTGTAACAGGGGGGCGGATTCCGCCCCCCCCCCCCCCCTCATGTTTTTCGCAGATATCTCCAGAACGGCTGGGAGCAGGCCCATGAAATTTTTGGGACTTTTCATAGAATTGAATACCACATTTGGAGTCAAAATTTTGAGTTTTTAACCTGAACAGAGGCGGTTCCAGGGTACAGTTTTTGGGTGGGTTCGGAGGCGATATTTGGCGATAATACGGAAATGCGATCTTCACGGTTTCTTCCTAACTGCCTCAAGTATGAAGGAGTTGCATCGGTTCACGGTGATTGCAACAAGTGAAAATTAGTTGATGTTAATGAAATATCATACAAATTCCATGGCAGAGGCAGTTTCAGGGGCTTGAAAAGGGGGGATTTCCAGGAAGAATTAAATGCTTGGCAGGAAGCAAATAGAGCAATGTAAGGGGCATTTATAGTTATCAAGATGTAAAAGATAGCTTCTGCTTCCATTATTTGCATAATTTATTACATATATAGTTTCAGGGGCGTGTTCAGGCACATGAAAAGGGAGTGACTGGCTTGGTGATGACGATATGCCAGCGATAACGGCGCAATAGACGGTTAGCTTATAATGATATATGCACATATGAGGCCAGAAAAGGGAATAAAGTCATTTTTTGCAGAGGCGCGCTCAGGAATGGAAGAAAGGGGGTCGTATTATTGCAAGGAAACTAAGAGGCATGGGCGTACAATGACATAACATACCGTAGTTTTCGGATGAAATACGCACCACAGGCTCTACGAACGAACTCTACTAACGATTATAAGATAATAGGCAAGTCTAGGTAGGGTAAAAGGGGGGTAAGTAATGTTAATTGAAGTTGTAAGTGAAATAGTCACTGTTGATTAGTTAGTATCATAATAGCGGATAATATACTTATCAAAAGGTATTGAGCCGCCCCAGTTTGGATCCTCGGTACGCCTATGATGAAGTACAACATGCAAAAAGGAACTATCTACGATCAGTAACATATTTATAGTGCTGGGTAGCAGCATGTCTGCGGTTAATATTTTTCCCAATTTTACCCCCCTTTTTCACTAACCTGGTACCGCCTATGGCAAAAAATATGATTGTTAACTGTTTTGTCTAATGTCACAATCACATTCCATTTCATTTTTTTTTTAAAACATCAAAAAAAAATTGTATTACTCATTTACTTCACCCCATATTGAGTGACCTGCACACGCCTATGATTTTTGAATTTTCAAACGCCACTGTCATATATCAATTTCCAATTCAATCTCTATCGATTCGTATTAATTGTGTTAAAATCAGTCGATAAACATGAAAGCTATGTTGGATCAAAAATACCACAAAAATTTGTGGTTTTTGGCCCCCTGTTGCCCCCCTATCAAAAAATTTAGACTTTTGTATTATTTAGAAATGTAGATCGTGTTGAGGGGAACCAAAGACAGTTTCATTTTCGAAAATCGGACGGGTAGATCTCGAGATCTCCGGGGGGCGGAATCCGCCCACGCCCCCCTGTTACAAATAGGGGTAGCCAGGAGCCTGTTACAAATAGGGTTAAGCCTAGAAAGGGACTCACAGACCGTCATAAGGCTCTTAGACTCCTGATAACGACTCATCTGGCATAGAAACACCCTCTCAGGCTGGGCAAGGACCCTTTCAGGTCAACCAGCGGTCCTTTTTAAGATATGAGGGCCCAATCGAAGTCGCTTCGGTCATGTTTTGGCTCAGGTCAAAATTGAGGTCACCAGAGCTCATCAAAAGTTAAATTTTCAAACTTTAGGACTTGGCTCCAGAAACTCCAAATATCTTGGGCACTATGATAGCTAGGAAGAAACGAAACCAAATTAGCTCATGTTAACAGTTTAGGCTTCAGAGGCCACCAAATGTCATGCTGGCATTTTCTTCCAAGACGTTTTTCGTGCACAACGTTTTACCTAATGGAGATAGGGCAATAATGGCAACGTCATCGTGTTTGTCTCGTCGAGGTATTTCGAACTGCATTCACGATGACCGGATTGGGTCAAGTTTAAAATTTGACCTCAGGTCAAAGTCATTTGTGGACGCAGTAGGTAATGTTGCATATGGGGCGACGCAGCTCAGCAGGACAAACACAGTAATGCGAGTTGCACGTCTCTATATTAATTTTATAAAGAGTCATTGGCAAAAAGGTGTTAGTGACCTCAGATGTCCTCAGCTGACCTTGCAAAGGTCACTGAGCAACAGTTGCACCTGGGTCAAGAGTAAGCTAAAATGACATGATTCTGCTAGAATTGGCCTGATATTGCATATCCTCTGAATAGGAAGCATTTATATATTTTCCCATTGACTTGCAATGGGTAGGTCACGAAACTGACCTGCCCTTTGGTCACCGATATAAAAATATCCGAGCTAAACGAATTCCCGATACCTATGCTCTGATTAACTTCTGTGATAAAAACAGTCAACTCCTCATATTAATTTATTAATGACCAAGATGTGTTTCTATAACTTCTTCTGTTGGTCATTCAAAATGGGACATGAAAATGTCATATTCCATTTGTGATGACCAACTGAAGAAGTTAAAAAACGCGTCTTGGTCATTCATAAATGAATATGAGAAGTTGACTATTTGGATATATGTAAATATGAATGTTAATAACTTCTGTGAGTTTCAAATCGTTCGATCAACTTTGGCACGACCGCAACTATTTTTGGAGGTATGATCACTCGACGTGACCTGATGACCTGACCTGAGATGACCCGAGGTAAACAAATACACAATATGTGGATAATTCATGCTCGAAGACCTATGCCAATTTTGGTGGCGCTGTACGCCGCCGTTTTCCCGTTATTCCCGAAAAACCTCAGGGAGAACCAAAATGACCCACACCAGGGCGAAGCTTAATCGGTGGCAGCGTTTTGGCTTAGAAGAAAGCCTTGCATCGTGACCTCACGGAAATGCCGGTGACGATAACTCAGTAACTGTTCCATCAAGGGAGCTGAAACTTGTCACAACGTGATTCAGCACCTCATATACCCACATAGGCGTAGGAGCAGGGGGGGGGGGCGGGGGGGGGGGGCACTTTCGGTAATTTTGTGTGCTAAAGTGTTTTATTTTGGTCAGTGATTTTGTTTATGGCAAAATGTTCGCCAAGACTGGAAAGGGCCGAATCTGCAAAGAAATATTGCATAGGGGGTTTGGTGTCTCTCAATACGGGATAAAAAGTTGCATTAAAAGTCGTACCCATTATCGTCGTCGTACCCTATATATCATTTAAAGTGCCGCGGATGGTGCTAAAATAAATTATTTGTACAGTCAAGGGCGGCCCCAGGCGGCTGATGAAGGATTGACCAAGAGGGAAGTCGAGGTTCGTGACCATGGAGAGAGGGAGAACCATTTTTTAGAAGCAGTAAATCTTATGCATGCGATAAACTATTATTGCGCCGCGAAGCGGCGGCAAAATTTGAGGTTTTGAGCGGGTTGGAGAACTAATTTTTGCTATTGGAACCAGAATGCAGGGTCAAAACGAGGAAATATGTCTGGAGCAAAAAGTGGTGTCAAAAGACATGTTGCCCCCCATTTAAGGCCAAAGGTGGGGCCATGGCCCCCATATCCTCCCTCCCCCCCCCCCCGCCCCCCCGCGGCCGCCAGTGTGTACAGTCTATATTAGGCACCTTTGTACTGGCGCGGAATTTTTTGCATTATTTTGTTTTTGTCTGGATAACTGGGCCGTAAGAAAATTCAAAGTTCTATAACCTATATTTATCAGCCCAAGGGGGACCTCAGGCCCCCACTGTTCGATACGTTGTTGCCTCTGGTATAAAGGAACGTTGGTGCCCCTTCATAGCCCAAGGGACGAGAGACATGAAGAGACATTTTTGGGCATGATTTAGCAATTTTAATTTAGCATCATTTCGCGAATTTTTTTCAGCGACAATTTCAGCTTGTGATTTCATGGCGGCACCAGACCATTGTTTTCCCTCTTGGATTCAAGGAGGCGCAGTGCCCCGGTGTCCCCCCCTCGCCCACAGTGCCGCCTACCGTCACGATGGTGCCCCTGGCACACCGGCGTGGTGGTGCCCATGGTACACCGGCGCGGTGGTGCCCTTGGTTCAAAGAACACTGAATTATTTGCGCCGCGTAGCGGCGCGGATTTTTTTGCTTTATGTTGGTGGTGCCCCTGGTTCCCCGGCGCGGTGGTGCCCCCACAGTGCGGTGGTGCCCTCATGTCCCAAGGGGGATTCATGACTCATGACCCCCGTGCCCCCCCCCCCCTGGATCACTGCCCGCGAATAAGACTCAAAATTTTCGCGCCGCTCCGCGGCGCAATTTATTTAAGAATTCCAGGTCTTGAGCCTAAAAACATGTTCGAAGTTGGTATAATTGATTCCAAATTGGTGTCGCTGGTTCCAAAGTTGATATAGCAGTTTGCTAACTCCAGCTCCTAAAAGTTGGTATGGACCAGCCACACCTGCCATATTGCATGATCCATCCTTGTAACGTGTCTTTTCTCCGTTTTGTTTGGCCCTTTCAACGCTTGGGAAGGGGACCCTTTCAACGCTCGGGAAGGGGCCCTTTCAAGGCCCCCCCCCCTCCCCTGGACGAAATCCAGGCTACGTGTCTGCTTGAAATAGCCATCGATTCCAATTCCGATTCTATAATTTTCTTAAAATGAATAACTCCACCTGATTCCGATTTCACCCAGATGCAAACGGAATCGAATCCGATTCCGATTCCAGTACAAACGGAATCGATTCCGGAATCGGATTCGATTCCACTGGAATTAAGCACAAGTCTGCAGTTGTAGCTAGCATTCGTCTTCGAAAAAAATACCTCTTTCATGAATGAAACAAAACTTATACCAGTAAAACGCCTTAAAGGAAATAGCTTACCTTCGGAAAATTTATCAGAACACGATTTTATTATATTTTTAATACAGTTTTCTTTTCTTTTCAAAAATGGTCCTACATCGCGCCAATTCAGGACAAAAGGTCGTAAGTTATTAATTGTATGGTGTGCGTTATTGGTCTGCGCATGCTCCATGCAGTGCTGGCACTTTCAGACGGTACGGTATATCATATATGCGCCGCATTCCTTCGCCAAAAAGTAAAATATCTTCGGCTGGAGAGTCTTTTCAGCCAAGAAAAGTTGCAGATAGGGATTTCTCAACACGGGCTACACAACTGCTATTTCAGTGCAAAACCCCATGTTGAAAGTGAACTATTTCCTTTAATCGGCAAACCAAGCGGTATCCGTTGCTTCCCTATCACAAACTACATACAAATTAAGTTCTATTAAATTGTTCATGATCTCCTTTCTCGAATCCGCCAAAAGGGAGTACGTCCTGAGCGCTGCATGCTTCATCGTAAAAATTAATGCTTAGATAAATAAAACCATTTTTTATCAAGAATGATTTTTCCTTTAATTTCGACGTTTGCATGCGCCACGCGCTGTGGTACCACCCCTATCAGAACGCACCATACCAAAATCAAAATTGATTTGATGGCCCTATGCAATGGCGAAAATCCGATCTCAATCAGAGCAGTGGTTGCAAAGTTATTAGCTTCCGAAAAGCGTCTGTACGGCCGTGTCGGGCCGGTTCGGGCCGGTTCGGGCCGGGTCAAATGTAAATGTGTCTATTAAGTTAACGAGAAACCTAAGGGGAGCTTCGCGCCCGCTCGGTAACCAGTAAAACGCCTTTTTGGGCGATGACCGAGCGAGCGCGCTCTGGTAAAACTAAAACAGGTTTGAAATATGAAACGGTAAGGTAGCACACGTTCATTTCGACGTTCGCGTGTGCCAACTGCCACACGCTGCGGTACCACCTCTATCAGAACCACCATACCTAAAACAAAATTGAATTGATGTACCTATCCAATGGTGAAACCCCAATATCAATCGGAGCAGTGGTTGCAAAGTTATTAGCTTCCGAAAAGCGTATGTATGGCCGGGTCGGGCCGGGTCGGGCCGGGTCGGACCGGGTCGGACCGGGTCGGGCCGGTTCAAATGTAAATTTGTCTAGTAAGTTGACGAGAAACCTCACAGGCGTTTCGCACCCCATCGGTAATGAGTATTTTAGATCAAGACTGAATATATACGCTAATTATTGAGGTAAGTACAACACACGCCACGAGCAGCCGTACCTGCCTCCCATGCAGCCGGACACCAGCAGATCTGTGTAGTTGTTGTGGAACGGGTCCTGGCAGCGCGGGTTGGAGCCGTTTGCAGAGCTGCATCGGAAACAGTCGATTCCGGACACGGCTGCCGACAGACAGACATACATAACTGTATTATATGCGGAATATTCAGAGGACGGGTGGAAAGCTATGACAGACGGGTGGAAAGACGGTCGATTCCGGTCACGGTTGCGAATAGACAAAACTGTTTTGCGAACAGACAGGGCGACCGTTTTTTTACCGAGCTGAGAGCTGGTGAAAGACGGAGAAAGAGCACTGGTGACGGATAGTTAGAGTAGATAGATTGATGTGGTGACCTTGACTGGACCCGTTGTCACCCGCCGATCGAGAGTCGCTCTCCTGGGCGTTAGACTGCGCCGCATGGCACGACACCGCACGCGGCCACAAGTCGGCACGAGCCGAGAGCGGTGGTGTGCGGCTCGTCAGGAAGCGGCCGTGAACGCGGAGCGGTACAAGAGTGGAGCTCCGGTGTTTTGTCATTTAACCTTGATCGTTTGTTACTGTGGATGTTTTAGTACGTTTTGTTTTGTGAAGCAGCACGGGAATACACTGAAAAATTGACACCCGTACGTGGATTGGCACTCAGTCAAAATGTCCGCCCCAGAGGGGTGTTTTACAACACCTCCTTAGGGTATCGAACACTAAAAAAAACGGTGTAAAAAAAGAGTCAGACTCTACAAAATGGTGTCTTCTGGGACCTTCAAGAGAATCACGACTCTCTTGAAAGAGTCAGGACTCCCGTTTAAAAGGTGTCAGACACCATTTTGTAGTCTGACTTTTTACGTCGTTTTTTAGTGTTCGATACCCTAAGGAGGTGTTGCAAAACACCCCTCTGGGGCGGACTTTTTGACGGTGTCATTTTTTTCAGTGTACATTGACATTAAAGGAAACTGTTCACCTTCTCAGCGTGTAATATGTACCGCACCACAAGCGGGCATCGTACTCCCATCGCTGATTGGCTGATTTTTTTACGTCACATCCGGGTTTTTGATATACTCTCTGGCACGTAGTCTCTGATCACGACGCCTCGCTAATATCCGCTCAGCCGCCCGGGCGGCGCGGCGGCCCTTTGTCAGAGAGAGAGAGAGAGAGAGACTGTAGTAAGTGTAGTAGGCGGCAGGCGGAGCCAGAGTCAGGTCAGGTCCACCCACTGGTGTTGTATGACGTCACGTGTCATACAAAGAGAAACTTACTTTCTCCACAGATATCCATCTGTGGTCCAAACCAAAGTCATATTCGTGTTTTTTTTTAACTCAAAATGCCACTTACTGCCAACTATCAAGCAATCTGTCAAGGAAATCCCACTCCGTGTCCCTTATAAGGGCAAACATCAGCCAATCAACGATGGGAGACGGGGCGGATGCTTGTGGTGCGGTATATATTAAACAAAAAACAAGGTGAACAGTTCCCTTTAACTGCAATCTGACGTAAGGGTGCAAGCGCCATTTTATCGACGTTCCACCATTACTTTCAAAGGGAATGATTGGGTCTTCCTTTCCACGGCACGGCCCAGTTAAGCTGTCTGATGTCTTTAACGATGAGCTAATGGAGTGTACACAGCTGACGCTCCGACAGCTGTTACATTCGCTTGAGTGAACCGAACGGCCGACAACCGACCATCATCGGCTTTCAATCAACCGAAGGTCGGTGCCACTGACCTTTAGGGTAGAATGTTTCCGTCACGCACACAACGTTAGAAAGGTCAAGGGTAAACGCAGAAAAACGAGAGTGGAGGGGAGCGAGTAAGATATTAAAGGGATTATATGGGTTTGTCCCAGAATAATTGAGTTACATAGTAAAACGTACTTATAAAGGTGGTAGAAGTCCCACGGTAGCACATTTTTCTGGAAATGACCTCTTCTGCACGTAAGGACATTCCAAAGTGCGCGGTGATGCCACCGCGTATTTTCTGCAGGACCGGCTGAGGCAGAGCCAGTCATCTCTTTTATGCTAATAAAAACACCTCACGTATGGCATATTTCCGGTAAAAAAACAATATTTGAAAGAAAATAAACTTGTTTTGTTCCAACGACAGCACAGTTACCTAGTTTTCCCATAAAATTCTATATTTTTCATGAATTTTCATGCCAAAAAATTAATACGCCACCACCAAATTCTCAACGCTAAAGGCCAGAGAAAAGAAAATCACAAAAACACAAAACCTCAACGAACATTGTGTAGTAATACAAAGTGCCGATCAAGTAAGTACTCGTTATCTGATACTAGTCTCGAAAAACGCCCAAGTTTTAACGCTGATAATTGCTGAAATAATGGACTAAATGAGAATTGAAGTCCCTGTTATAAGTCTTAAACGTGTTTAAAGCTCATACAACTGCAAAGGAGTGCATTTCCTTTCAGGACGGAAACCCGTATAATCCTTTAAAGGAAATAGTTCACCTTCAACATGGGATTTTGAACTGAAATAGCAGTTTTGTGTTGAGAAATCCTTATCTGCAACTTTTCCTGGCTGAAAAGACTCTCCAGCCGAAGATATTTGACTTTTTGGCGAAGGAATGCGGCGCATATATGATATACCGTACCGTCTGAGAGTGCCAGCACTGGTCTGAGCATGCGCAGACCAATAACGCTCACCATGACATTAATAATTTACGACCTTCTTCCCTGAATTGGCGCGATGTAGGACCATTTTTGAAAAGTAAAAAAGAAACTGTATTAAAAAATATAATAAAATCGTGTTCTGAAAATTTTCCGAAGGTGAACTATTTCCTTTAAAAGAGCGTGAAACGAGTGTTTGGTAAAGAAACGCAGCACGGAGTGAACGGCATTATAAATGTTAAAAAGATCGATGGTATCGTAGCCCAACGAGCCAGTGGCGGCGGATTTGATTTTGACATGGGGGGGGGGCAGGACTTCGATCAATTCAGTGCAGTCACGTAGCCAGGATTTTGCTCAGGGAGGGGCCACAACACCTTTTCACCTGCCGAGGGGGAGGAGAGGGAGGGGGTGCAGTCGGGGATATTTCAAACTCTATTATTTCCATACAACGCCCACAGACGTAATGTTAAAGCTAGACGGAATCCCATTTTATCTAGTGTAAACTGGATCGCTGGGGGGGCATGCCCCCCCCCCCCCCCTCGAGGCCTACATCTCTGATTCAGTTCACGTAGTCATATAGCTTAAACACATAGGTTGAAGGATTTGAAGGCAAATTAAAGGTGATGATGATAATATATCGTGATTTAGAGTGGAGATCTATCAGGGTTGTCAGAGCCCTGAAATTAAGTTAGGGTAACATACAATTGCAATGTAATAGCCAGGGGCGGATACAGGGGGAGCTGCGGGGGGCGGCCGCTGCCTGCCTCCCCCCCCCCCCCCCCTGCACCCCCCTCCGCGCCGAAGGCGCGGAAGGACCTCGTAAGTAGACCAATTTCCGCGCCGAAGGCCCGGAAATAGACATGCTTACGGGGTTGCATATCTGACATTTGCTGCACTCAGACCAGGAGACACCCTCAGGGTAGGTGTCGCCCCTGGCCAGGTGCGCCCTCAGGACATGTGCCGCCCTCAGGTCAGATGCTACCCCTGGTCAGGTGCCACCTTCAAGCCAGGTGCCGCCCTCAAGGCAGGTGCCGCTCTCAGGCCAGGTCCCGTCCTTAGGTCACGTACCGCGTTCTGGCGGGCCCCTCCCTCGGGTCAGATGCCGCCCTCATGCCAGTGTCCGCCCCCTGGTCATGTTCCGCCCCCTAGCCATGTGCCACTACCTAGCCATGTGCCGCCCTATGGCCAGGTGACGGCGCCCCTCCAGCCAGTGAGGACGACCCTCCGGCCAGTGACGGCGCCCCTCCGGCTAATGACGGCGCCCCTCTGAACAGTAACGGCGCCCCTCTGGCCAGTGACGGCGCCCCTCTGGCTAGTGACGGCGCCCCTCTGACCAGTGACGGCCCCTCTTCGGCCAGTGACGGCGCCCCACCGGCCAGTGACGGCGACCCTCCACCCAATGGCGGCGCCTCGCTGTTCAGTGACGGCGCCCCTCCGTCTAATGACGGCGCCCATCTGACCAGTGACAGCGCCCCTTCGGCTAGTGACGGCGCCCATCTGGCCAGTGATGGCACTCCTCCGGCCAGTGACGCCACTCTTGCGGTCAGTGACGACGCCCCATCGGCCAGTTACGGTGCCGCTTCGGCCAATGGGCACAGGCAATGGCGGCACCCTTCCGGCCAGTGACGGCGCCCCTCCGGCCAGTGACCGCTGGAGGTGCGAGGCTCTCTCAGGCCTCGACAACCGCCCTCTCAGACCAGCCTGGGACCCGCTCAGGCATGGCAAGGGTTCCGTCAGGCCTATAAATCATCTAAGGGTCCCTCATGCCGCACGAGGGCCCCTCAGGCCGACAGGGGGCCCGCTCAATCCGACCAAGTTCTCCTTCAGGCCGATCGAGGTCCTCTCAAGCCGACCGAGGACCGCACAGGTTGACTGGGACCATCAGGCCGACCAAGTTCCCCTTCGGGGCGACGGAGGATCCCCTCAACCTGATCGTGGGCCCCTCATGCCAACCAAAGACCCCTCAGACGGAACATAAGGGCCCAAAGGCTGACAAAGGGCTCTCTCAGACCTGGGCCCCTCAGACCGAGTGATGGCCCTGAAGCCGACCCTTGGTGAATTTATACGCACGCCACTGAGTGTCACTCATGGGAGACAAGAAGAACAATAGTTTCTGTGATGTTATTCCTTCAATTGAGGTAGAATGAGTTTATCTCTCCGGACGAGGCAGGGGCTGCCCTAAATGACTTTCCGCTAAAACAAGTTGTATGCCGAGACGGGGAAGCTCCTGGACTTACGGTGAACGGTCTATCCTCGTGCTGTCAGCTAAAGCTGAGCTCATATTTGTATTTGGTTCCAACCTTACGTTTGAATGCGTTTCGCGCCGACACCATGGTGTCGGCGCCCTTCGCTAAGCAGAGCTGTTTGCATGGACCATATCCGATCGCGCAATATTTGCTGACAGGCGGAATTTAAAGTCATGGATTTACGTGTCACAAACTTCCGGCACGGTCTTCCCGCGCATTGACTTCATCTTACTCAGGCCGCTGCCACCGACGCAGGTCATCCCAGTCAAGGGTAAATAGGACGAGTTAGCACGAGTCGCGGCGCCAGCCCCATGTATCAACTCGAACATCTCTCCCTGCCAACTCTTCTTGGTGCAAGAAGAAGTCAGGCGGTTGCGATTGTCAAATGCGCTACGCAGGTACGTAGCCAGGATTTTTATCAGGTAGGGGGGGGGGGACCCGGTAGTAAAAGAAGCGCTCCTCAGCCATATCTTGTTGACTGGGGGGGAGGGTAGGGTCGGGTCGTCACAGAATCTCATTTGTGTATATTTATTTTGCTCAGGGGGGGGGGGGGGGGGGGGGGGCATGGCCCCCGTGCCCCCTCCCTTGGCTACGTCCCTGGCGCTGCGGGGAAGGACTTCAACAAGCATCGCAACGACGTGGCTACGATAGGATTTGGACGAGAGGCGGCTCTTCGTCCGTGGAAGATGGAAGCGTCGGCATCTGATGGAAGTGGTAGACAATAATGTCTACCACTTCCATCAGAGATAGAGTCAGGAGAGATAGGGCTAGGTAGATTTCGGCAGGTCAGACAAGGAGAGAGAGGGGGTATATTTCGGCAGGCCAGAGAGAGATGAGTGACCTACCCGTGACAGAATTAGTCACATCCACGATCGCACTCGAATATACGTGCTGCTGACGAAAATGCGTGCTACTGACGGACGGCATACCTACATGTGAGAGTGCTATACAAATAAATGCAGTATCTTTTTTTAATACATTTATAATTTTGCTTTTTCGAGATAAAAAACAAACTGCAAATGAGTAAGCGTAAGAAAATTGACAATTTTTGCAGGAAAATGTAGTTTATTAACCCGCGCACTGCAGGGGGGTTGATTTCCGCCCCCCCCCCCCCCCCCCCCCCCCCCCCCTCAGGTTTTTAAAAAACGGCGGAGCGCAGCGCCGCCGGGTTTTGACACACCTGTTAGGACATCAATTGCACACACTGTGAAGAAACAAATTACCTCGGGTCATCTCAGGTCAGGTCACCAGACCAGGTCAAGTGATCCCACCCACCTCCAAAAATGTGTGCAGTTGTGCCAAAGCCAGAGTTTTTCACCGATCAGTTTGAAACTTACAGGATGTCATGAGGGCATGAGTACTTACAATTCGTTTATCTCGGAAGTTTGATATCGGTGACCTAAGGTCAGATCAATTTCGTAACCTCCCCATAATAAGTCAATGGGGAAATATACAAATGCTTCCTATTTCAAGGATATGCATGATATTAGTCCAATTACTTCTGGATCATGCTATTATACGATATTCTTGATGATCCAAGTGTAAGTTTTGTTCAGTGACCCCTATTGGGTCATTTGAGGTCATGCGAGGTCACCATCCTTTTATTGGCAATAACTTCCGACATAATGAAGATAGAGAAGTAAAACAGACATCAATGTGTTTGTCTCGTTGAGACACGTCTTCCCAAATGCAACATGCCCTACTTGGGTCACCATGTGACCTTGACCTGAGGTCAAATTGTTAAGTTAACTTAACAAGGTCAACTTGTATATCATTCGAAGTGCCTTGACAAAATAAACACAATGTTGTAAACAGTTTGCTGTTATCTGTATTAAGTAAAAAGTTAATAGCGAAAAACGATTTAGCAAAAAAAAAATCTTTTTTGACTTCTGGAGCCTCAAATGTTGACCTGAGATCAAATTTGAGGACTCCATACCGATTTAAAATTGTACTGGCTGGCGTTTTCTTCTTTCCGTTTGTTTCTAACTAGCATAGTTTCTGAGATAAATTGGAATTTCTGGAGTGATGTCCTAAAACAGGAGAAAAAAAGGAAAATTTGACCTGTGATGACCTCTGGTGACCTCAATTTTGACCTGACCTAAAACAATACTGATATACTTTCGATAGAACATGTATCAAGCTAACAAATGCCGTTTTCCGCTTCTCGCTACGTAGCGTAGTTTTTGAGATATCAGGGGGGAAGGAAATCAACCCCCCTGCAGTTCGTGTTCGTCGCAAAGCCCCTGCAGTGCGCGGGTTAATTAACCTGTAACGCCCCTCTAGGCCCATGGCGTCCCCTTTGACGGCGAAAATGCCGCCCCCTGGGTCAGCCGCCCAACCCATTCGGAAAAATCCTAGATCCGCCCCTGGGTATGTTTGAAGAAACGGCGCCCCAATTTCCCGGAAAACAAAATGCGCCCCTGTTCCTCGGAAAAAAACGCCCCTGTTCCCCTAAAAGGAATGCGCCCCTATGCCCTGCTGCCTCCCTCCCCCCCCCCCCCCCCCCCCCCCCCCCTCCCCCTTGAGAAAAATCCTGGATCCGCCCCTGGTAATAGCTACCATAAAACAAGGCCCGCTTTCAGTAGCCAAATATTGATGTTTCAAAATTCAAGTCGTTCCTTGTTAATATGTTCTGCGCATCAAGGGCGGATCAAGCCGGCCGTTTTTTTTTGGGGGGGGGGGACCAGATTGAGCGGATCTTAGCTAGGTACCCCAATTTCGAAAATCTCCTCGGATTTGAGCCACTTTATTTTGCAACCACACGATTTCTAATGATTTTTGTTTAGCTTTTCGACCTTTTGTGGAAAGAAGCTACCATAGAAATTTAAAACAGAACTTGGAGCATCAAATAAATGGCAGTTTCTTCAGGATTTCCAGCTCCGAATCTCGGATAGTAAACCGAGGGGATGGTCCGACCGGAAAAATGAATACGCATTTCGCTGCACAAATGTTTGTCGTTGTTATCTGTTGCGCTCCGATAAAAAAGAGTTACAGGCGAGGATGTTAAACATGATCGAACCAGTCGCACTTCCGCCATCCAAAACAATAATACAGATGACCCGATCATCGCGTCAAATTCAATATGCATTTCAAGAAACTTTAGCTACCCATCTATGCACCGCATACGGAAAGGATGATCCACTTCCGTTGCCAGGTTCTTGAGACAAAAAATATGTCCCTGCTCCCGGACCTCGAGGCCATTTGCGCATCTCGGCGGGCGCATAGATACGACACACGCAGACGAAGTAACCGATACCTACTACGGTGAAGGCTGCATTTATCATATTACTGCCATACAATCTATGGCAGAAACCTACGGCAGCCAGCCAGGCAGCGGCAGCCTGAAATGATCTAGCTGGCGACTTCCCGATCGCGCAAAGAAGTCAACGACTTCGCTGACGGATGACATTATAATGTCATCCGTATAGGTCAGACCTATAGGTCTCGCGGTGGGCTTCGCACATGACCAGCGCCTCCATCCGGAGCTCGGTCATTGTCGCTCGGAGAGAGGATAGAGTCTTCTCCACCTTACTGAACACCCTCTCCGCCTCCGCCGTTGTAACCGGAAGGACGGGAAGGACCTACAGGAAAAGGGATGGGTTTGGACCGATTGTTCTATTGTAGACTTGCTTGACCGAAATGGTGCTGGATAAAAATAATGAAATAAGGACACATGTAAACGTGATAATTGGGAAACTTATAAATTACCCCTCGCCCTATAATGGGGGTTATTTGCCATCCCCCCCCCTTGATGTTTTTCGAGAATAGCGGAAAAACAGCGACGCGTAGCGGCGCCAAATTTGGAGAAAAAAAACAACAAATTTTATCAAATTTGCCCAGTACCGTTCTAAAAACGCAAATACAGCATGTATTAGACTTCACGTCTTGGGGGTGGGGGGGCAAAACATAGTTTGCCCCCCCCCCCCTTTGAACGGTCTTGTGCGGGGGGCATGGCCGCTGCCCCCCCCCCCTTATTGATTATGAAAATGGTTGCTACTATCGAATTATACGTGTAAAATAACCCATAAAACATGCGTTGTATGGCTTTCGTAGACCTCTTGCTAATAGTAACCTTGTGTGACCTGACCTTGACCTTGACCTTAACTAACAATTTCACTTTTGCTTATGCGGGAGATGTATTATACCTTTTAGAGCACTTTATGCGATAATAGTCGCAACCTAAGGTTTTCGATGGAAAGTATGAGCCATCAACTCAAATACCTCAATTTCGACCTTCGACCTAACCGTGACATGACATGTGACCCTATTTAGAAAATGTCGCGTATTCTTAAGATGCGTCTCATTGACAGCTTTCCATTGCAGCCTTGTGCGTCTCGCTGCGGTTATTGTTTCGAAGATAACGAGGGGCAGAATCTGCCCCTCCCCTCCCCCCCTGCAGCGGGACGGCGTGTTCGGCTAAATTCCCCAGCGGGGCGCGGGTAACTCTGTTCGTCTCTTCCTGGTATTGATCGATGTTTTATCCAATATCCGTCATTTTCCCTATCAATCATCTATTCCCCCGTCGGCCCTTCCGGCCGCTGCGGCCCGCTCCCAAGTCG
Source organism: Chirona hameri (assembly GCA_036785665.1). Classification (NCBI taxonomy): domain Eukaryota; kingdom Metazoa; phylum Arthropoda; class Thecostraca; order Balanomorpha; family Balanidae; genus Chirona; species Chirona hameri. The sequence continues at coordinate 7,174 of JAXIVJ010006017.1, read as the reverse complement.
CCAGTCCGCTGTTGACGCCCTGACTCGACTCCGCTGTTGACGCCCGTCGACGGATGGCGTCACGGCCGATTAGCCCGCAGTCTGACGGCGTTTCGCGGTCGCCGCCGAACGCGTGCCACATTTCCGGGGGTCGTTTGGCGCGCGTTAGGTTGCCGGAAGCAGTGGCGCTCCACACTCACCGGGTAGCAACAGCAATAGCAGTAGCACTGGAAGTAGTAGTGGCAGCAGTAGCGGCAGCAGCAGCCGGCGCCGGCCCGCTGCCAGCAGGGGAGCCACGCCAGCCGGAAGCGGCGGCCGGATCTCCATCATCGGAGCTGGGCACCGTCGCTGGTATCTGCCAGTGGGACGCACCACGCGGATAAGTGGCCGCGCTAGGAACGGGAGCACCCGTCCACCGACCCTGCCCCGCCCAACCTCGTCCTAGCTACTTTCAGGGAAGAGGAGCGAATCCAGTCCCCCCCGGACTCCAGCCCCGCACTAAGGAACGAGGGAACACCCAGCCCCGTCCCGCGCTATTCCCGGGGACCGCGGAGGCGGCGCGAAAGGGTCTGGCAGCAGGAGTGGGGTGGCCGGAGGGATGGGCTGGGGTGGATTGGAGCCATGTAGGTTAAGTTGGGATGGGAACGCTCCGGGGAAAAAGAAGAAGATGGGAAACAGTTCGGCGGAATGAAGTTGGTGTCTTGTTCAGATATTGAATTATATACATAACAGTGCGGACCTAACTTTTTTTGTTTGGGGGAGGGGGCAAATCCAGTGGCATATTTCCAGAAAGTTGTTGAGCGGGGGGAGGGGGTAGAGCGGCCCGTCAAGCGTCAGAGACAAGTTGTTGAGCGGGGGGTGAGTAGAACGGGCCGTCAGCCGTTCGCCACTGTACGTCCGGCCGTTTTTTTTTGGGGGGGGGGGAATCATGGTTTCAGGACCTTGGGGGGAGGATGGCCCCTTGGCCCCCCTGGATCATTGGTGGCGCCAACATAGGGCTGTGACACGGCACAACCCCTGCCGTGTCACAGCATTGCCACCCCTAAAATTTAGGCCACCGTCAACATTTTACTGGTGCTGTTTTTGCCAAAATTGTGGATTCCGACTGCTGCGAACATATATGGAATAGTTCTCTTCGTCGGCCAATGCAAATTTTAGTCATGTTAGCCTATATTGCTATTCAATCTATACTATTTAGTCATGACCATAATATTCGCCAATCTCACCTAAACTTTCGCTCTGTATCGGGTAATCTAACTTGACTTATCTAACCGAGAGCACGCCAATGCAACAGCTGTGCCGGCCCCAGTCAGACAGGCCTGGGCAGGGCAGGACAGGACGGGACAGAGGCGGGGCAGAGGCAAAACAGGGCAGGACATGGCAGAAAAGGGCGGGGCAGGGCAGGGCAGGGCAGGGCAGGGCAGAGAAAGACAGAGGTGGGACATGGCAAGACAGATGGTGGGACAGGGCAGGGCGACGCGTAATATGTTAATGAAAACAATTCACCCGTGCACCGCCGCGCCAACAACAAACTGCCCGGGGGTGGATAGCCCCCCCCCAAGATTTCGAAAACCACACGGCTAGCGATAAGCGGAAAACGGTGTTAGATAGCTCGAGACAAGCTCTATGGAGAGTATACCGGCCATTTTTAGGTCAGGTCAATATTGAGGTCACCAGAGGTCATCAAAGGTCAAATGTCGGCTATATATGGGTGTCCTTTAACAAAACCGTCTATATCTCGATAACTCAAAGAGCTAGCGATACGCGGAAAAGAGCTCGTAAGATAATTGAATTTGCTGTCACTGAGGTTTTATCAGAATTGACCTACGGTCAATAGTTAGGTCAGTAGAAGCTATTGAACTTCAAACATTCTGAGAAATGCCGAATTAATTTAAGAAATAACATTTGTCAGGACCATGATAGAGAAAAACAGTTGTATTCATTGTTTCTCTCGTCGAGACACATCGAATAATAAATCGGGAAAAGGTTAGGTCATATAAAAAAATTACCTGATCTGAGGTCATGTTAAGGTCAGGTCAAGGTCAAATTTTGCATCAATCGATGCGTCTCATGACACTAAATACAATGGTGAAAAACATATTGTTCTACTTTGGTTTGGTAAAGAGTTATTGGAGAAAAATCCCACGTGACCTGGGGGTTACCTCATACCTGAATTTATTTATTTATTTATTTATTGACGTCGTAGTAGCCGTCCCCTATACATGGCCGAAGCCAAAGGGGCTATTCCTGGCACAGAGTCACACAATGATGGCGTTGAAGTGGGTAAAAGACAAGCATACAGTACAGCTAAAAGTCGAAATGAACATATCACAGTCTGCGTCACATCAGCCCATCAGCGGCGATCGTCATCGTCACCAGACGCCAGTCGCCTCTTCAATGCGCGCTTAAACACTGTGATTGGCATGACGGTAAACTCAGGTGGCAGCGAGTTGTACTGGTCAGCGGCACGATACACGAACTGCCTTTTACCCGCTGCTGAGCCGCGTATGTTGGGGAGACCCAGCAGGTCGTCTTTGCGGGTGCTACGCACGTGTTACTACTACGCACGAGTTCGCTTCGTAGAGGTCAAGGAGAGGGGTCCGGGTGGCTCAGTCGGTAGAGCGTTGGGCTCGGAACTCATGGGTTTCGGGTTGGAGTCTGGCTACTGGCAAGGTTATTGGGTTCCCCGCTTGAGCCGGCGTGAGAGACCCCGACTAAAAATTACGACAGTCGTGAAGTCATAAAGCCCCAATACCAAAACCTAGACTTCAAAGAACAGGACTGTGACCTAGGGGGTTGCATTTGGCACAAGAGTGGTGGATCTGGTGAAAACTGGTCAAATCTAGCCATTTCCCTATGGATTTATACATGTTTCCATTTTCCCCATTTACTTATAGTGGGGGTGGGGAGCTCAGGAAATCGACCTGACCTTCGGTCATCGATTTACAAAAAAAAATATCGAGGTAAGCGAATTGTAGGTACCTACTTATGACCTTACGAAATCCTGTGAGTTTCAAAATGTTCGGTCAATCACTGCGGCCAGGGCGGATAAAGGGGGGGGGCAAAGGGGCCGTGCCCCCCCCCCCCCCCCCAAGGTTCTGAAACTATGATCCCTCCCCCCCCCCCCCAACGGTCGGACGTACAGTTGTACAAAATTGTCTTTGTAGCAGTCAAAATACAGCTATCCACAGTGAAAAAGTTGCAAATTTCGCACCGCTTCGCGGCATGACACAAAATACGGAATTGCTTATACAAATTAGACAAATGGGGAAATTAATTCATTAAGTGGCTGGTAGTCTCTCCTTGGCAGTACCTAATTGCTAGCCCCAGGGCCCACTCCCTTTATCAAATATTAACTTTCAAGCGGGCTACATGTTTAGCTAGTCTGCCGAGTTCCGAAAAAGGCGGCGCGAACGCAAAGACGCGGACATGGGCACAGGAAGCTGCTCCAGCGGTGCCCAACTTGCTGGACCAAAGAGCTAATAGTGGGACCAGGCCAGGGCCATCTCCCCAAGCCATCTCGCCCCAGGCTCCTGCAGATCCGCAGGGACCATTTATGCGCGGAAAATTCGTTCTGCTTCTTGCTGCTTTCAAACCATTTGCAAGCTGTTGCCAGTTGTTTGTTACATTTCGGTACATATGTATACCGTTAGTATTAGCATTTGTACTATTGAGCGCTGACTGCCACCGGTCATCGTGATTTACTATCCGAGGAATATGTATATTAAAAATACCATAATTTCAATATTTGTCATCATACCGAGACGTGCAACCAAGAATAGGGTTACCTGAGTCTGGTTCCAATATTAACCCTTGTCCTACGGGAGCATTTTTCACCTTCGCCCTACGGGGGGGCTGACAGGCTCTAAACTTCCACTGACAGGCTGTTAACTTCCAAACCAAGCAACTTAGAGAAATGCAGTAAGAACCACCATGTTGCCTGTCATGAGAGGAATCTACCAGTATGCAATTTTGAGGTTTCAGGTCAATGGGTGACCGTCCTGGTCAAGGGAATGACCTCGGATTTACCACGTCCAGAACAGCGATTTTGCTCTTCAGAAAACCTCAAAATTAGAAATTGATAAATGTAAATAAAAAGGCATGTTCCTAGACCAGTTTTGGCTCAGAAATACAAAAAAAAATGTAATTATTTGTTCGTATCTTGTAAAAAAAAATCATTTTTATTTTACAAAAATGTCCGGTTTCTTACACTTAAGAGAGCCATCACTCAGTCAAAAACAAAAATATTGCTTTGAAATTTGGTATGGGTATTGTCCATACACAGTTCTCTCACATATATTCCGGTTTTTCTAACATCTTTGAACATTTTGATTTTGTGGGGATTTTTCCCCAAAAAAAAAATTAGGGGTCAAAAACCCAAAATTTTGACAAACCGAGATTGCCATTTTAAAGAGAATGTCATTTTGTATCATTGGTGCGTTGCGTTTGCAATTTCCTAAAAGCTCTGCTTTCTACCATTTTTCATATGCGTAAAAAGTTATTCAAGAAAAACTCAGGGGGCCTGTCAGCCCCCCCCCCCCCCCCCCCCCCCCCCCCCCCCCCCCTCCGTAGGGCGAGGGGGCGTCATTTTTAGTCGGGGCACGGGCGAGAAATGTCGTTTCCACGACCTAAAATTAAAATTTCATGCCGCTTCGCGGCGTTACATCGGTGGCCATCGTCATAACGAAGCCATCGCCATCGTCTTCGGTTCGTTGTAACGGTTAATTGAATGAATAGTATGTTTAGCTTCTTATTCTCAACAAGTGCACCGCCTATGTTTCTGGGTTTTATCAGGCAAACCCGTAAAAATTGCGTGCCGCTTCGCGGCGCTAAATAACAAGTACCGGTGCGTTCTCCCACCCAGCGCAGCACCAACAAGGTAATTTAACACCCTCATGTTTTAGATTTCGACGAAACTTGGTACCGGGGATTATCTGGTGCGTGGAATTCGCCTGCAGCAATTTCAGGTCTGTGTGACCTACAGGTCACAAGATATAGCCCGAGGCGTTTTTAGGACTTGACGTGACATTGGCATCTTTTGAGTGTCATAGCCCCAATAAAATGCACAAAACTTTATCAAGTTATATATTTTTACAATCACGATGATTCGAACAACACAAATATAAAAAAAAAAGAAATTGACCCAGGTCAACTTGTAAAGAAGTGACCTCGTGACCTAGGTCAAAGGTCATCGTCTCACTCTTATGCTATTTCCGTTCACCAACTTTTATTTCGCAGATAATAAAGTTGGTATTTTTTCTTTTCACCAAGAAAATAATATTTCGTGGTACGAGCACCCAAATAGCCTTCTAGTGGCAAGATGATCGCCCTTTTCACATTTTTGAAAAGGGCGATCGTCTATGCCACTGGAAGGCTATTTGGGTGCGCGTACCACGAAATATTATTCTCTTGGTGAAAAGAAAACATACAAACCTTATTATCTGCGGAATAAAAGTTGCTGTCCCCCTGTCTATGGCAGGGGCTCATGGCATAGCATGGTCTATGGCAGATCTAAGGACAGGTATAGAAGGATAGAGGTTCCAATATTATACTTACAGAAGTCAGAAGCTATAGGTAATTTGTTAATTAATATATATTTGGATGATCAATAACAAAGCAATATTTATTTTGTATATAAACAATGGCCGAAATTACAGAATCGAGCTTTCGTTTTTACAACATCTTCAAGAATGAATCTTGGTCAATAAGAATCTTGAAGATGTTGTAAAAACGAAAGCTCGATTCTGCAATTTCGGCCATTGTTTATATAGAAAAATGCATATTGCCATTCATTGATCATCCTAATCTATCCTATTAATTTCATCATTATGGCAAACACAACCATCTCATATATAATTGTGTAATAAACTACGGCGCCTTACTGGTATTAATTATAAATTGTCTACCATCTGAAAAAACGTGATGCATAGTTAATTCACCGTGGGGTGCTAGTAATTGCCGTCCTTCCGTGGTATATGGGAAAAATCTTAATATGAGCGGCCCGGCCCAACCCGGCCCGTGGCGACGCTTTTGAGAAGCTAATATCCCTGCAACCGCACGTCCGATTGACAAGCGGGTTTCTTTGCTAAGTAGCCCCATCCAACCTAACCTGTTTGAGACCAGTGCCGACTCATGTGGGTGACTACCACTGCGCGTGGCGCGTGCCGCGTGAGGAGTGTTGAAAAGTGTTTTCTCGCAAAAACTTCGCAACGGCTGGGCAGATTATGTGCAAATTTGATGTGTGGTTAGGGACCACTCAGCCGCCAGTTTCCCACGAGTCAGGGGTGGGGTGCCTCTGCACGTGCGCACGTGCACACCCCTATTATATATCTCATGAACAGCTGAGCCGATTGTGTTATAATTTGGTGTGTGGTTAGGGACCTCTCAGCCGCCGCCTTTCCACAAGTCAGGGGTGGGGTGCCTCTGCACGTGCGCACGTGATCACCCTTATGCTATATCTCAGGAGCGGCTGAGCCGATTGTGTCCAAATTTGATGCGTGGTTAGGGACCTCTCAGCCGCCAGTTTCCCACAAGTCAGGGGTGGGGTGCCTCTGCACGTGCGCACGTGCACACCCCTATTATATATCTCAGAAACGGCTGACCCGATTGTGTTCTAATTTGGTGCGTGGTTAGGGACCTCTCAGCCGCCGCCTTTCCACAAGTCAGGGGTGGAGTGTCTCTGCACGTGCTCACCATTTTTTGTATCTCAGAAACTACTTGCCCGATCGAGTTGAAATTCACCATGCATTTCAATCGCACTCGCTCGTTCATCGCCAATTACGGCGCCTTACTGGTAATGTATGGGCCAGGTATCTAAATAATATGTGCTAAAAATATTTGAAAGCTTGAGAGAAAAAATAGATATCAGCTATGAGCTAATTAATAACACAAAACTAGGATGAAACAAGCGGTCCCCGCTTGCTTCGCTGCGCGAAGAGACGACGCCGTTGGCGTCGGTGGTGCCGTTAACCCTATTAGTGTCGAGGGGAGCTAAAACGACCCCCCTTAAGGTTTTTCCGCTCCTGTCCCCAAACGTGCAAAGATACGGCCATCAATTTGTGGGACCTTTCCCTAAATAATCATTGGCACATTGAAGCTAAATTAAAAAATTCACCTCACCAGGGGCGGCTCCAGGCATGGTTTTTGGGTGGCATGTTTTGGTTTTCAGCGTGACTCGGCTTTCAAAGGGAATCAG